>CM033620.1:47260593-47315593 GCA_019453435.1 Rhinogobius similis
ACCACCTCTGCGCTCCAGCACCACCTCTGCGCTCCAGCACCACCTCTGCGCCCAAGCACCAGAAATAGAGTCTAGTTTTTTATTTTCACCAGCACCAGTATCTAGGCTCTGGGGGATAATTCCTACTCCACACACTTCCTGTACATCGCTCATCATTCCTTGCCAGGGTCTAAGCACCAAACCTAATGTGTCTATCATTATGTGATTCTAGTTCCACCAACGTCAAAGTGTTGCCATGCTGGTATAGTGTCTGTTTTGTTTCACTTTGCACCTGTCCCCACGATGCTGTCATTGTGCAAATTCTCTGTCCTCTGTCACACCACAAGACACTCAAAGAAGGTACACTATTTAACTTTTGCGGTGGAGGTTCACCTGCTTGTCTCTGTGTTCTTCTTCTTCTTTGCCTGGAATGTAAATTAAATGAATCTGTCTCACATTTATCTCACTGCAGGTGTTTTTTATAGCAATACTCTGACTTAATTTGACATTCTTAGACGCGGTACAGCTGAGATAAACTGAAGCAGCCTGGTGGTATCTCTGCTGCGCTGTCCTCTCATTGGCTCTGCGTGCGCGGGTTAAAGGCCTCTCTGTGGAAACACCTGCAGGACAGCGCTGAGCTTTGATCCTGTCCAGGGACATTAGCATTCTGCTCGCCTCTGTTTACTCAGCTTTACATGCTCAGGAGAAGAGAGAGAGAGACTGAAGAGAAGGAGAAGGGGAAAAGAGGTAAGAGGAGAGAGAGGGGAAAGAGAGGTAAAAAAGGGCAAGAGTGGAGCGAAGAGAGAGGGCTAATCCCTGGACAGTCGGGTCAGAAATGTAAGGCAGATTTGTGGTGAGCTTGTTTTAAACTCATCAAGACAGGAAGAGTTTCGGATGTCTGTGTGGTCTATAAAACATGTTGATGGGATACATTATTTCCAAAATGGACTGTTATTTATTGTTCCCACACGGAAAACATAGCTGGAGTTGTATTTAGCTTCATTCACGCTTGTTTGACGAATCCTGTTTAGTATGTCTTCTCTCCTCTGAGGCTCAATAAACAAACTTTTCCAGTTTTGTGATGTTGTAGGTAAAGTTCCATGATTTTCTGGACTGTTTTTAAGTCCGTAGATCACCACCAGGCTCGTTCTGATCATTGTGCTGTTAAATCACGGTCATTAAAACTGTGTACCTGCATTAGCCTGTTGGGGGCAAGCTAGGTTTGATTATCTCTCCTTTTAAAATCACTCTGCAGACATTAAATGGAACCTTAATTCAAATCCTGATGTGGGAAACACCTGACTGATATGAAGCAATGCATTCTTTTACTATCAGTTGTGAAACATGAGGTACCAAGTCAGAGGTACTCAAGAGAATGTTTAAAGGTCAATAACAGGAATAAAGACACAGTTTTTGCATTTAAGGGATATCGTTTCCAAACCTTCGCTTTTATGATTCTTATTGACATTACTAATTTAAATAAAGTAGAACAGTTAGAACAGTCTGAAGCTAGAACAGTCTGAAAAGCGCAACAAAAACCAAAATCTTTTAAAAAACTTTCAAAAAAACTGATAGGCACAATCCACGTTCCCTGGATTCAGTCTTTCATGCCACCTTGTGCTGTATAACAAGCTACACCAGGTCTAAACCAAGACTAAACCAGGCCTAAACCAGGACTAAACTAGGACATGACCAGGACTAAACCAGGTCTAAACCAGGATTAAACAAGGGTCAAACCAGGACTAAACCAGGACAAAACCAGGTCTAAACCAGGACATGACCAGGACTAAACCAGGTCTAAACCAGGTCTAAACCAGGACTAAACTAGGACATGACCAGGACTAAACCAGGTCTAAACCAGGACTAAACAAGGACATGACCAGGACTAAACCAGGACTAAACCAGGACTAAACTAGGACATGACCAGGACTAAACCAGGACTAAATTAGGACATGACCAGGACTAAACCAGGACTAAACTAGGACTAAACTAGGACATGACCAGGACTAAACCAGGTCTAAACCAGGACTAAACTAGGACACGACCAGGACTAAACCAGGACTAAATTAGGACATGACCAGGCCTAAACCAGGACTAAACCAGGACATGACCAGAACTAAACCAGGTCTAAACTAGGACATGACCAGGACTAAACCAGGTCTAAACCAGGACTAAACTAGGACATGACCAGGACTAAACTAGGACATGAGCAGAACTAAACCAGGACTAAACTAGGACATGACCAGGACTAAACCAGGTCTAAACCAGGACTAAACTAGGACATGACCAGGACTAAACCTGGACTAAATTAGGACATGACCAGGACTAAACCAGGACATGACCAGAACTAAACCAGGTCTAAACCAGGACTAAACTAGGACATGACCAGGACTAAACCAGAGCCAAACCAGGACTAAACCAGGTCTAAACCAAGACTAAACCAGTTCTAAACCAGTTCTAAACCAGGACTAAACCAGGTCTAAACCAAGACTAAACAAAAAGCCAACCAATATATTTGGAAGATGGGTTTAGGGCCGGTCCATATCCCTTGGAGGGCCTGATTTGGCCCCCGGGCCTTAAGTTGAATAGCCCTGAGCTACAGTGTACTGTACTTGTGTTGAATTTCCTGCTTCACACTGGTACAGGTTTGTTTATGAGGGACTTGTGGCTCTTTTTCTTTATCTAAAGTCCATAATATTTTCCCATGTTGACATCCTTCTGAAATACCTGGAAATTCTTACCTTGTAACTGCTTCTAGACGTGTCCCAAACATTTTATTTTTTTGTTTTCTGTTTTCTAATTGTGTGTAATAAATGTTTGGCTTTTGTATTGTTGATGCCTCTTGGCCAGGACTCTCTTGAAAAAGACATCTCAGAATCTCAGTCGGACTTAAAATTGGCTTTGCCTTAAACACTTTCAAGATTAAAGATGACCAAACTCCAGCAAACTAAATTTCCGAAGTGCAGAAGAGTAATCAGTGGGCTGGTCTGAGTCTGTGCCTGGTGTGATATTTCTTACTGAAGGTGGAGGCTGGCGTCGTCCACTGCCAATTTACAGTTCGCACAAAAAACAAAGTCGAGTCTTACTTCAGCAGACAAAAGTGCTAACAACGGATGAATTAAAGGTTACCAACAATATATGATGAATGTCGGCAATACAAATTACCATCGGATGAAGAAAAATACAGCGGCCAAGCTAGGGCCAGTCAATAATTAGAGATGGCACTTGGGTTTCCTGCTAGCATTGCACTTTTGTCCAGGCTAATTGCGCAGGTTAAGGAAATCGTCAACTTCTGAGAAAAGAACAACAACAAAAACCCCAAAAATTTAAGATTCTTGTCATGAAACGCGCCACAGGATTTCATAAACTTTGCATCTTTTGTGTTTACTGTAATGAAGTGCTCGACTTTGATCGCAGCAAATGAAAGACATTCCCAGTCACGTTGAGGGAAAAAAACAAAAAACGATTGACTGTCGCTTGGTTGCTTTTTGAAAATGTTCTTTCATTTTTTTGTGCGCGGGCAGGGAGACAAAATCACACAAATAAGACATCAAAGATAGATGGAGAGTTAAAATATGCAGTTGAAAATTATTCAGATTGCTTTGGGATGGCGGGGGGGATAAATATTCCCTCAAAGTGTCCAAACGCATGACATCAAAAGTGGGTGATACCGTGAGGCACTTGGTGAAGTTAGAAGGGAGGGGTCTGGGACAGGGTTTGCCCGATGAGGTTTTTTTTTTGCGGTTTGACGGTCCCTGGCAACCCTTTTGTGACTGGAGGCGGGACATGTGGACCTCAGCCCGCAGGTTGGTGTGCAAATTCGAGCGGTCAAAGCCAGAGTTGCACCTGCGTCATAGTTCCGACCAAAGGGGGGAGGCCAAAGGGGGAGACGTGAGAAAAAACAGGTGGGACAGCTGCTGTGGCTAATTCGGTTTGAATAAGAATTTGCAGTAAAGCTGTCAGGGATTCCAGGAGTCATCGACTGACGGACACACATCCAAATGTCAGATGTAACCTTGTTCCACTCACCTGCTCCTCCTGCATATTCAAACAATTTTTCTTTTTTTTTCCAGATTACTTTCATTTCAACAAGAAATACCTGCTTTTCTATGTGGAGTTTCAGACATCAAGACAGTGTTTGTCTAAAACAATAATTAAAGTTAAAGTAAAATGGGGGAAGAAGTAACATAAGGGTAAAGTATGTACATTTCTGGAGGTGGAATGTCATCTGCACGAGTCCAAATAGAAAGTTCAAATCATACTTGGGAACATTCTCCATGCAGATAAGTTTTATGCCATAATATGTAATGTTAGCTAAAGGAGACACCAAGCAGGAGGAGTCTCCTTTAAGCCAAGGATGAGTAAGGAGAAAAAAACAAAGTTTTAGTGCATGTTAGGTGCAATTAAAGCATCAAAAATTGAAAACAAACAAACAAACTGACAAAAAAGTACTGTGACTTTGAATTAGCTTGGTTTAATACATTTTTATCTTGATAAAAATTGTTTTTGACTGAGTAGATTTTGAAGAGTAGAAGTTAATTTTGTACAACCAATAGAATGTTTCTTCGTATTTACAGATTTTCTGTCTCTCATCTCCAGTGAAATTTTTGTTTTGTTTTTCTAATATAGTTTCAAATAGTGTGTATTTATTATTTTTATTTGTACTATTATTTTACATTTTAAGTACATAAATTATATTATTGATAATTTGTTTCAATTAGTCAATTGGCAATTGAATTATTTAAGCTTCAAGAAATAATTCAAGCCCATTTCACTTGTTTAAGAGGGTTGGAAAAAACATAGAAAAACATATATCTAACCTGAAATTCTGAATTCATCTTTGGGATGATTATAACCTGAAAGATGGTGGTTTAACGCCAGCTCTGGTCATTTCATACTGTTGTTGTGTCCCTGGGCAAGACATGTGTGTGGGGAGATCAGTAAGATTTGTGTTTTTGTCTTGAAACTGTATGCTATATGTGCAAATGTGCAAAGTTTTCAGTCAAATGAAGAACAACGCCTTCACTGTTTTTGAAGCATTTGACAATTTTAGCAGGAAACCCATGTATATCAACAGTCCCGCGTGCATCCAGACTACGCAAAGCACATTTAAAACTCACCAGCAAAACTGTACCGGCATTTCTCTGTGTCCGATTTCACAACAGCATTTAATTACATCCCGAATACAGTGACCGCCATTTCTGTGCTACTGGAACCACTCTCTCCTCTCCGTCGGAAACCAGAGGACTTGCAAATCTTCAGAGTGTGAGAGGAGCGAGAAGGGGACAGAAAGTTTGTCTTTGTCTGAAAAAAGCTGCGTTTGTGCCGCGGCGTCTCCGAGCGCGCCCATCTCTCCTAATTAACACTTTGAAAGATAAAAGTACTTTATTAAATCAATCAGTGGCATGTTGTTTGTGAGTCCCCGCAGATAAGAAGCATTTGCATATTCACTTTCAGCTCTAACCTACATTTGGTCCTCTTCTGAGATCGTGGCCGGCGCAAATGTAAATATTTTTCCCCCTTTGCTCGTACTGTACACGTTTTAAAGTTTCATCGGTCCATTCTCTGGTGGATTTTCAACTCATTAAAAAATAAAGGGCTAGATAAATACGCAAACATATAACGTAAACAGACAAACAAATGAATAATCGAATACAGATTTCCGCGGCACTGGAGAGGTGCTGACAAGATTTGAGGCAAAGAGCGACAAAGCATTTGGTGGAGTAACTTATGTTCCCCGAATTCAAACGGAATGTACATTCAAATCCTCTTATTCATTCTAAAGATTTGTAGAGCAGAATATTAGCATAATTATATCGACTAATGTGTATCAAAGATGTCATTTCTCTCAAACAAATAAAGCATTTACCACTTAACTAGATGTTTCCTGGTTCAAATCTCTATTCCGTTCTGTGAATAATCTAATAGTGGGACAGAGGATTAATCGACTAACCGTTAATAAGAAGGTCTGGGTTCAATTCCCAGACAACGTGGGGTAGGGATGATACAATATCAAATTTTTCAGTCGCGATTGTTACGAGAAACGATTACGGAGGTCGTTGCCTTGAAATCTAAAGATTTTCATTCAAACACTTTTTTTACCTTTTTTGAGTCGTGGCACACTTTTTTGGTTGAAAAGATACAGCGACACGGCATGCCAAGTCTCTAACACTGAACGTTTGCGACGAGTTTCGCGAAATCAAACTTTCTGAATGACAAATGTCTGAAATGTGTGACCGAAATAACTACCGACTGCAGAAGTTATAAGCACAACTTTGGAGATCTTTAAAAGTAAAATCCTCGCACTCTCTCTTCTATTCATTTGGAGTTTAGTCAACCAGAACTGTGTGGTCTCTGAACGGAGATGTCATACCTTTGGGCCGGTTTGTTGTTTGGAACATTCCATGTTTACCTCACTCATGCGCATGAACTTGAACCCGCACTTCCAAGAGACTCACTTGTTCTGTTGCTTGCGGTTGCTCCTCCTTGTTTGCGTTTGCTTCTCAAATGCTCCTGATTCCTGGTGTCCGACTCAGAAACTAAAATGACTGACAGTTAAGCACAGGCCTGAGAGACTAGGGACGCGGTGATCTTTTGAACGCGTGCACTACGAAACGTATTAAGTGAATTCAATGAAGTGATTGGGGAAAATTCACCTTGGCTGCTCAGAGATTTAGGAATCGGTACCTATGTTCCACGGTATGGAATTAAACCTTTCTAAAACCATGAAAGATTTTTTTTTTCAGTCGGTTCCACCATTCCCTCTCGGCTCTATCAGGCCTTCATTATGAGACTTGTGTTTTTCCTGACAAAACAGCCTTGATCAGATTGTAAAAATTTGCTCAAAGATCATTAGAGTTGGGAAAAGGGACTTGTCTGCTTTTTGTAATGAGATTTTTTTTTCATTCATAACATATAAAAAGACATGAACAGTGACATAGAGTTAAGCAAAGTGAAAAAAATTAATAAAAAGGAGCAGGAAGAAGAGCAGAATAGATCTTCTGTAATCTGCCCCCTTTTTCAGCTTGTAATTAACACATTTTACACAGTTAATAACATACAAAAATACTTTACAAACAGATACCTTAAAGATCATAAGGAAGCCCAGTGTCAACACCATATCATCAGACCGTGTTGATGAGTTTTCCTCGCTGCCATCGAGCAGACGTTGCGTTTTATCATACTGTAAAACTAATCACCACTTTTACTCCAACAAGCTGCTAAACTCTTTGTGGCCTTTGTTGGATAATCTGCTCTGTATTGGGCTCTAATGCAAGGCTCTCATTATCATACCACGTATTAATAATTGGGTTCCACCGTGTTAGTTGTGGGAATTGTTTGTTAAACTGTTTGTCTGATGTCGTCTGAATCGAAAGATGACACCCCCAGGCCAAAATACAGGTCAGATCAGTGGAGAGGCGAGCTCGATTAAAGTAGGAATGTAAGTATTTCAGAATGAGAAACAGGTTTAATACCATTCAACAAAACTTGTTTTAGCGATTTTGTGCAACATGAAACAATGAGTAATAATAGCAAATCATTAATGAAACACCTTGAATTGAATTGAATAATTGAAAGATGCTTAATTGCATATGACGGGGTTTTATGGTTTTCTAGTTTTGACTTTATTTGGTGGGATAATACTGTACCTGTGTAAATACATACAATAGTTTTACATCCATCAAGAGTCAGGTTGTGCGGAATAGTTTAGAAATTTGTTGAAAAGTATAGGAAATAAAGCAGAGTTCAAAAACAAGACAACAGGGAGACACTATTCAAATATGTGGGACAATTTACTCACAAGAAACACATTTTAAGACTCTTTAAATATGAATTCAACAAAGTAAAGTTGTCCTCATATATTTTTATTTGTCAAATAACAATTTCTGTATTCAGAGTAGAATATAGTTGATAGGAAACAGTTACAGAATTTCCCAGAGTGATGTCATGATTTAAAACCAGGAAGCAAAATTTCAAATCCAAAAAATTGACAAACTGGGATGATATATATATTTTTTTTTTTGGATCTTCCATCCATAGATTTTTCCGGGACATTTTAACTTCAAAGGCTGTTTACTTAAAAGGCTTTTTTTTCTCAAAAGAGACATTCAGGTCAGCCTTAAAGTAGCTCCTTCACACACTAAACTTTACACTTTTGTATGTAACAAGATTTTGACAAAACGTACTGAAGGATTTGTTGATATCTAATTCTAAGCCTGATTTATTAAAGTTTAAAAAAAAATTAAAAAAAAGTGAAATGACCCAAAATTCAGATCTAATTTACTCAAAAATGAAATAAGAAAAATGCTAAATCCCCTCTGTAAAGTTTGTTGTGCCTAATATGTGTACAAAACAAGATTTAAAAAAGAAATTTAAACCTGGTTCCGTATATTTTTGAGATTTAGATGTTCCAAAAGTCTGCAACTTTTACACATAAAATGCCTTATTTCTGTATAAAAACATTATATGAATATATGAAAAACTTGTAATACATTAGTTACATACATTTATGTGAGTAACCAAGAGGAGAAGTTTCAAATTGATATCTTTAAATTTAAGACTTTTTCCTATTCACCTGTAGTGTCTCACCTCAACTGTGTTCTAGTAAAATGAGTCGCCCAACCTGTCAGATAAACTTTAATTTTAGTGCATACATTCCAGGCAAAGCAATCTCCATGGAGACAAGCAGAAGGCAGAACCCCACCAGAAAAGTTCCATACTGTACTCATAACTTAAATGGAACAATGAACTGTACCTAAACCTGTTTTCAAAGCCCCTCCAAACCGTCCCTTTTTACTTTCCTTGCAGAGATAAGCGTTCATTTACTCCTCTTACTTTAGCCATTGAGGTATTTCATGTCTTCCACATTTTTACATAAACATAACCCTTATTGGTCAGTTCTCACATGCAGTTTTGTTGAGTATTTTCTTGAGTGGACCTGGTGGAGCTGTTAATTGCGCGGGCTGCAGATTGGTTCAAAGTGCTGAGTTCACGCGCCGGTGCCTTCTCGTACACTTGTTTTATCTGCCGCAGATGGAGCCCACTTCACAGCACAGAGGCCAATTAAGGTGCGGGGATTAAAAACACCGGAAAGAGCGCTCTCATCCCGGGCCTTTGTGGAGGAGAAGCGGCCGTGAAGTGCAGGAGAAGACAGAAGCTCAGCACTTTGTCATCCAGGGAGAGGAGTGAGCGGGGGGGAGGGACTCGGCGAGGGTCTGATTGGGGTTTTAGCGCAGTTATTTATCTAATGTATCTGTGACGGCTTTGGTTGTGCTTTTGTGGCGTAGATCGACGGGCAGATTTTGTTTTGAATTCCAGGTAAATACAAACAGAAACTGATATTAGATGGAAATGCGCTAGCGAAATGTGTCATAGTATGTGGAAAGCATGCACGGAACTGATTTGATATAATTTAAGATTGAGAAATGTGTTTGTTTTTTCATTGCAATAAAGGGCTAAAGCTAGCAGCGCCAACTAGAATAAGTGAAAAAATCATAAAGTTTATTTGACAAAAGCTTATCTTACTCCATTATGTATTATGGCATTGTTCCCTCATCAAAATTATATCAGGAGTTGTATTTTATTTTTCATCGATCACAATATAGTCTCATCTGAGCCTCAGAAAACACTCAGTTTCAATTGTCAGATTTTTTTTTTTTTTTTAATTGTCAAAGATAGAAATACAGAGGTCTCCTGTTCTGTTTGTAAATCTTTAAATCTTGTTCTGAGCATTTCTGCCACCAATCTGTCACTACTAAGTGCTTGTCTTAGCATGTCGGGGCAAGCTAGCTCTTGTTTATTTCCCCATGGTAATTCCCTGTGTTGCCAGTAGATGTGCTAACACAAAATCCTGACGAACGAATGCCTGACCTATAGAAAGTCATGTATGATTTTCAGTAGATATAGTATTTTAAGTTATTGTAATGACACATAACGTATAATTTGTGTTCTTTAATCATGCATAATATCATCCTGTTAGGTACTCATGACCAGCGCCCAGCTCTGTGTCTGATCTCGCTAATAATCTTGTTACAACAGTGTTTCCTCATCATTAGTTTACTCAAAGTTGCATGTTGATTGATTCCTTCATGTTTCCATCCTGTATTGTCCTGCAATTGAGGCTCGAGTGCTCCCAAAATTCCTTCTTTTCATCTACTCCCTATCCTTGGCGACATTCTTGTTCTTAGTGACTCTAAGTGACACATATCAAGTTCTAAAATGTCACGTAGCCATATTTTAAAAATACTTTTCAGATCAATACTGCGGTTTACAAGTACCTGACAAAAAGCATTATACGTCTCCTTTAACCCTAGCAGCTTTAAAGAATGGATCAAATGCAGAGGACACATTTTCCTACAGGGACAAGAAAAGCCTTTTATCTGATTGTCTTGTTTGATCATTCAGACTAAGAACAAAGATTCCACTTGCTAGACTTACCTTTTTATTTATTTCATCATTCCAGGCCAAAGACTATTGTCTCCAGAACAAGACGTCATTCAGAAATGCCAAAGTGTCTGCCGTGTTCTTTAACTCCAAACCTATAAGGCTCTTTTCATATCTCTCCCACTTCCCTACTTTAGGTGTCACGTTTGAAAGCGCGTACAAAATTCCGAGGTCAAATCCCCGCACCTCCAAAATTGAGAGAAGAGGTAATATTTGACTTTCCTGAGCGTGAGATAAGGAACCTTGAAGATCCCGATTCGCCGAAAAGGTCACGCGAATCACACGACTCTTAGTGATGCTAATGGGCCCTAATTTGAGCTGGAGTTGTATTCACCTCTCGAAATCTGGAGCGCGCGGTTCCATTTACATGTGGCGGCCGCTCTCCCTTCTTTAATGATAAGTGGTGGGAGCGCGGCGAGACGGAGGCATCCCCAAGGTGCTTTGACTGTGTTCTTTTATTAATGACGGGGCCCTTTTGTGACCGCCGCGCAGCCGTTTGATGAATCATTATCGCGGGGAAAATCATCACGACTGATCACATTAAGGCCGAGAGACGACGCAGTTGTTGTGGCGAGGCCCGTGTCCGCTGTGGATTGCCGTCAGCATCGTTAGCGTCGATGAAACCTGCGCTTTTAAAGGGGATGTTGTAACCGTTGTTGGCAAGAAAAGACTCGGGGTGGACAGTTTTTTGGGTGCGTAAATCATCACCGGACGTGTTCTGGGCATTTCTGCGGTCAAATCGGTTTCACTAGAACTGCGTGTGGATGTTAGCGTGGCGGTCACGTTGCTACATGCTTGCTTTGTTGTAGATCTTTCATGAGTAATGCCTATTGCGTTCAGCAGAGGGAGCTCTAAATTTGCAACATATGAGTTTAATTTATGTTATGAAACTTTAATTCCAAATGCCAAGGAGACCCAAAGAGCCAAAATGTATGTATAAATACGATAAATACATGAATAAATAAATGTTAAATCCACTTTGAAGGGGAGGGCTGCTGTTGAAAAGGCTTGTCAAGCTTGGTTTTGGATACATGCGTTTTTATTTATTTGATTATTGTTTTTTTTTGTTTTTTTTATTCAGTTCGCAGGCCACCACACATTTAGTGGCACAGTGGTCAGCACACATAACCTCAGGTGCCTCACAACAACAAGGTCCCAGGTTCAGTACCTGGATCATGTGGGTCCATTCTGTGTTCAATGTGTATGTTATGTTGTGCTTTCCATTTTCATTAAAGGTGCACTGTGTAACTTTTTTCTGAAGGAGGAGAAGCCACCTGCTTGTCTCCATGGAAAATTGTACTGTCTTTCCTATACGTTCCATAGTATGGCATTAAACATGTTTGTCTCGCATCAAAAATACCTACATACAAGATAGATAGGTTTAAAGGGGACATACTGTTTTTATGTAAAATCAGCTTTAATTTGCTTTTGACCTTTTACAACAGTGTTTCCTCATCATTCACTTACTCAAGTTGTATTTTGATTCAATGATTTATCCTAAATTGTTCTGCAACTGAGGCTTGAGTGCTCAGAAAATTCCTGTTTTCACTTACCCCCTGTTCCCACCCACACCCTTGTACTTAAATGTGATTATTTAAAAAATTCAGAGTTTGGGTATATACATACATGTAGAGTTGTAATATGTCACATAAATAACAATAAAAAACATATAAATGACAATCTGCTGGTGGTGTCACTATGAAGAGGCGGGGCTTATTAGTTCTGATGTTTTGAACAGGAAGTCAATGTGCTGCTTACTATTACTAAGTTGTTTTAGATCAATAAAGCAGTTTACACTGAGCAAAATGTGAAATAATGATCTGCTCATGTTATAGTTTAATACTAAGTAACAGCAAAAAGTATTCACCTTATTTTGGAAGTTGCCATGGGGCGCTCTTTTTTCCGTTGTATTAGTTTACATGGGACATGGGAAAATAAGTCCTGCATGCACCAAAAAGTCGTTTTCAGGCCCCAGAAAATCGGTGCAGTGTGACTTCTTGTTACACAAGTACATTAAACATTTTACACAAACCAATCTACTTTATATAATGTTTTAGCGGCTTTAGCTGCGAGACTTTTCCCTCGTTCGTCATTTGTGTGAATGGGGTTCTCGTCAAACCAGAAGTGCGTTTACGACAGGAAAAAAGAGGCAGAAGTGGGCGGGGCGGAATAAGGTGAATACAGCTCGAGATAGAACATCAAAAAACAGCCGTTACCATGGAAATCTGCCATGTTTGCTGTTGGTGTGCTAAACTTACTTACTTAAACTTACTTAGAAAAAATATTAGCCAAAACAATGTAAAAAAGTGGACAAAATCCATGGAAGAACCTGATAAACTGCTGGGTCACTTCTGGTAAATATATGAACACATAGCGTTAGAATATATTAAAATTGACTTAACGCTAAGTTTAGTATTCAGCATCTTAAAATCTCCATTAATTTAACATTGGGCTAACTGAAAATTCTGTTGTGTGTGATGTCACGATCCCGAGGTCCACAGTACAGTACGTCTCCTTTAATTCCATACTGTGGAACACTCCAGGCAAAACAACAGACAAACAGACAAGCCACATAGTGCACGTATAAAACCCTGCATCTCCATGAAAGACTCTCTTACTTCTACTTATATAAAGCTCTGAATACAAATTTAAATCTGAGCGAACAATTGAAATATGAAAACAAACACAACACCCTCAAGCACCGAAACAGAGGTCACTGAGATTAGCAGGTTTGAGGCCAGATATTTTGTTGTTTGCAGAGGACATTCCATTTAATTTACATCTAAATAATCGCCCGCCTTTGCGATCTGCTAATTACGACCATTCAAATTGCAATTGCGACTCATTCTTCAGCCCTAATATGAAGCCGTGCACATCCATCCGACTGATGCCTTCCTCTTGTCGCGCCATTGTTCGCACTGTGGCGCTAACTGCTGCCCAGCATTAGCCCAGGTTGGCCAGCGATCCGTATCAATTGTGCGTCTGCGAATAAATTCCGCGAACAAGACATGGATGAGGGCAGGGCGCATATTACCGCCGCATAAACAATCTATCTGCGCGCCGCGAAGGGCATATTGCAGCGATTCATATCCCCGCCATGTACATTTCCACAGCACCGCGAGTTATGGCTGTATGTTGTTTTTAATGTCAGCGCTGCAGTAAGCGGGGGCATTTAGGGGACACATGCAACGCTACCTGGGGCCCCCGCAGCGCACCGGGGGGGGGCGGAGGAGGGGCGAGGGGCCGATTAGTGGAGCGAGAGCATCGGAAAAGCACCTCCGGCCCGACGCGACAAATGAGTAACGACAGCTTTTGCATGGCCCACAGACACATGTACATCTGCGAGCGCGGAGGCTTCACTACACAATCTGCACCGCCGCCACATCTACAGGAGCGAAAGTGGCTAAATTTAGCTTGATGAGTCGTTTAGGAGGAAGTTCGGGCGCTCTTGCATGTCACGAGGAGGTACCAAAGAGAGCTGCCAAAGTGTTGTTGTTTATTTCTCTGATTTTATTTATTTAGTTATCTATCTACAAACCAAAGGAGGTAAATGGTCACAAAGTTCCAAGCATCACATCCATAGCTGCACCCACTCATTTCAGAAGCAAAAACAATCCTAAATTGTACAACTCAAGAAACAAACAAGGGAGATAAACTACACAAAAACAGGAAATATCATCAGACTCGAACCTCATTTAAAACCAAACAGGAAACAAATTTGAACTCAAAAGTCTAGAAAGCAAATATTCCACTTCTTGTTAATCTCTGTTGCAATTATTTTTTGTAGAGTACGCTGATAATGAATTGTGATTTTTAAATATTGTAAACATAAATTTGATATTGTTTTAGCTATAAAAATACCAATGCTTTAGATTAAGGTCCCTTGGTTTTTATTTAATTTATTTATAAGTCGTTAATAAACACTATAATACCTTATTTAAATCAAGTCAATAACCAAAAACACGTATTGTTAATAAACTGCATGTACAGAACATCAATGAGCTGTTTAAATTGATGTTTTTCCATAATCATGTGATAAATGTTCATAAATAACTTATAAATGCTTATACACACATGACAAGTGCTTATTAATGCATTATAAATAGTTTACTACAGAACCTTGATCTAAAGCATTTCCAGCATTTTCCCTAGCAAAATAATCACATTTATAAAAGTATTTATAAGTACTTTCCCTCAAAAACAGACAACATAATATTTCCTGGAGTAAAGTCAAAAGAAATACCCTTTGACTGTAAGCAAGACTGTACACAAACCCAAAACCTTCCACAAAAGGACAAAAATAAAACTAACGTAACAGTTATTTTTCCTCACAGAACCTGCAGTAAGGATCATTTTGTATCTGTCAAAGTGTGACTGTTTTCTGTACTTTTATCGATTCAAGAGACATTATCTGGCAGAAGTGAAAGATTAGTGAAGAAAATAGCTTAACATTGCACTGCAGCCTCTATAAAAACAGGCTCACATTTAGCTTTCCTGTGATTTAACATAGGGTCATATGGGATCGTCAAGTGTGACATCACGGGTCCAAATGTGTTCACAGTGACACAAACAACAGAAACGCCGAGTTTGTCTGTGCCTCCTGATTAATTAGAGTTTCACACTAAACAATATCAGCTGGTGTAACTATTCATAGCATTTATTATTTGTTTATTTTAGATTTTAGTTTTACTTTAAAGGATTTTTTGTCCTGTAGGTTTTATTTGGCAGGACAGAACAGCGTGAAATGGGGAGGAGACATGCAGTAAATGTCAAGAGCGGGATTCGAACTCACGACTCACTTGACCACGAACGGCACAGGCACAGATTTTAATGGAAGAGTACTTTGATAGATCAGACTTTAGTTCACTTTGTGCGGTTTTAAATGTTTGTTTTTGTCTTTGTGCAAAAACTCTGGAGAATGTTCAAATCGCCAAACTACCATTGAATATACAATGACGTCATCAGTAAATTGGCTTGGCAACAGAAAAAAACAAAAAACAATGCAATTTAATGAAACAAGATGGCATCAGCAATTTTGGTTTACAGTAGAGACAAAACCACAAAACAAAATCTCAATTTCAATAGGCACAATTGGCACAAGTGTGTGAAAAAAAGAGAACGAAGTAGCATATGGTCATGATTTTCTTTTTAATAAATCATTACTTCAATAAATAAGTACATAAATACTGGCATATATTGGCAGCAAGGAATAAAAACTACCACAAATAAATGCATGACACAAAATGAACCAACTGACCGGGTTCAAATAATAATATACATTTACATATATGAAAAAAAGTGAGCTATTTATCAATCATTGGTATCAGATATAAGTGAGACCTTAAATAGAGGATTTTGCGACATTTTGTTCCTTCTCTTTACCCTGTATTTGTTTGCTTCTTTTTCATTCAAAAATAAAACCACAGAAATGTGTAAATGTGTCTCAAAGTTAATACAACTACTCAAAATTCCTCTAAATCCAGATAAACATTCATCTCTCTCTCGTTTTTGCTGTTGCACATGTGAACCTACACTATACGCCTGCTTTTTTTTTAGTTAGTTATGAATACACACCATACAATGAAGTTATAGTTGAATATCACACATCCTCTTATAGCCGCAGTGTTAATGTTCGGCCCCATAAGCGCGCACCTCCAAAAGTCGAAGCAACGTTGGATAAAAAGCATTTAAACCTACAGCAAGTTCCTTCTCCCGGCTTCAGAGACGATCAGTTATCAGAAAAATGAAGTTATTTCTGCACAAAACCGAGTTAGAGACAAAGCGTTTTCTGAAACCAGGGAAGATTTTTTTAATTTGCACGTGTTTTGCAACTACATAAAAACCTGGCCTGTCGAGGGAACGTACACATTTTACAGCGAGAAGGCAGCTGGTTGCACATAGGAAAATAATAACACAAGGATTATAGAATATTTACTTTTGCTCATGTGCAGCGTGTACCTTTTTGTTAGTTTAAAACATGGCAGTTGAGAGCTTTAGACTCACAAATGTGATCAGAACCGCAGTCATTTACGGTAGTTTTAATAACTCCATCACACACCATATTTTTTTTTACTAAACTAAATGCGATTGATAATTCTAACTTCTGAAATATAGTGTTGAAACCAGGCTAAAGCCACGTTGATTTCTACGTTGACAAGAAACACATCTCTAGCCCACATTTTAACAACTTGATGACAGACTATTGCTAAGTTAAAGGACGTCTGTGATGCAAAATTGACTCTCTTTGTTTTCTGTTCTTATTTACCGTCTCCAAGTTGTATTTAGAGTGATTCATGCCTGTTTAAATCTTCATTCTCCAGCCTACAAAACCTCATACGGTTAAAGGGCAAAATGAGACCACAGCGCTATTGTTATTAGCCTTTAAAAATGCACTTGAGTACCTTTAATTTGCCATCCCATGTTTCAAAAAACAAACAAAAAACAAACAAACCAACAAACCACCTAGCACCTAGCTCTTACACCATTTAGATATGTTATCACTTTGAGATGCTACGATCAGGTTAGCAGTAGCAGTCATCGTACCTGGACAGCAGAAATGCTCAGAACGAGTCTGGCGATAATTTAAGGACTTTAAGCAGAAGATTTTCAGATAAGTGACGTCTAAAAAAAAAAAAAACCATAATCGATTGAGGGAGTTCAGCAGGAAATGGTTTTGACAGTCGGAGAGGAAAGGATTGTCTAACTAGCATTCCTCGAAATAGCATGAATGAAGCTAAATGACATTCGTTTTTGATGATGGAACATTGTTAGAACATAATTTAAAGCTCATTGTAGCAGAATATGTGTCCTTTAAAATTAACTACTTCTGTTTTTCATGTTTTATGACAGTAAAAATCCGGTACAGCACTTTTACCTTTAAAACTTGTATTAAAGGAGAATAAAAAATAAGCATTATCTCACATTTAAATATTCATATTTTGTTGGTTTTATGACATCCAGATGACCATTATCAAAAGAATGTCAAATTCCACTTAGCTGCCATTCCAACCATTTAAAGTGACAGGTACAGATACAATTTTATAGTTTGTTTTTACTTTATAATTTATTCGTTTTTGGGTTTAAACTCAGCTAATGTCACAGATTTTTTAATCTGACAAATCAAAATATATGTGAACATCTTTATTTTGTTGAATTAATGCTAAAAGGATTGGGGGGTCAGAGTCATGTGTGATCTCATAAATTTGTAACAGATTTTTCAACAGTTCTCCACAAACTACTACTTAATCGGTGTAAAACTTGAATTTTTATGTACAATAGGTATTAATACATCAAATGAAATCAAACTTAGAAAACGTGTAATATGCATTTTAAGATGGTAAGTCATTTTGAAGTACTAGATTTGCTTCAAAACAGCGACACAACCACATGCACAGTTCATCAAAAAGCTTGGACATGGGACGACAATTACAATCACTGGTACTCTGAATCCCTCCTTCACTTCGCTGATATTTATAGATCATCTCTCTGGACGTTGCCCCACGGTCCACGGGTCCGTCTGTCCTCCTGCATGTGGAGGTGAACCCTGCCGCCCGACCTGCGCGCGCCCAGCCCTGAACTTTTTCCTCCGATTATTCCCAGCGTGGCTACGACCGCGGACAATATGCTCGCCATCTGCCAGCATCTGCGCTCTGTCCCACTCTCTGCCCCCACCTCGCCACCTTCCTTTCCCCCTTCCCCAGGACACCCCCCGCCCTCCCCTTCCCCAACACGCGTCCCACCATGGCCCCGAGCGCGCACGCCGCCGGTCAGGAGCTAAGCAGGTCACATGTTGTCTTTCAGCCATATTTGGGTCAGGCCCGTGGCGTTGGAACCGGAAACCTAATGCAAAGAGGCAATTGGTGATAATCCTTCATTTCGACCGGCGCTGCAAACTGTACGCTAAACCTTGTTACATCAACACGGAAAATATTTACCCATCTCCGGCCGTGAAATGTAAAAATTTACTTCAAACTGCATTCGCGTAGAATAGATTGACGTTCTAATTTCGGCATCCATGATTGCTTATTTGCTTGGGAGCAGAAGGTAGCAGCGGCGCTCGGAGCATACGGACCATATGTGAGAGGCATATGTTTAATGCCAGAGGAAAGGGGGCTGCACATGTTGGGAATCACAGGTAGAGAGATTTCTGAAAGCACACCATCCCGCTATTGCTAACGGTTTGAACTTCCAGCATCACATTTGCTCAAATGTATGCTAAACCGGCGCGCTAACCCAGCCACTCCATTAGGATTAGACCGTGGCACAGATCCGCGCGGCCTCTGAAGATGGGAGTAAAAAGTCAAGAGGAGAAATATGGAAAAGTAAAGTTTGTTGTATTAGGAATTCATTAGTAGAAGTCGGCGGAGTCCAAAGTTCTCAGGGCAAAGGGTGCGTACGAAATGTGATCAAATTCAGAACGCGCCGCGGCCCGGGCAATTTGTTCGCTGGCCTCGGACGGAAATTTGACAGTGGATGTGATGGAGTTGGACATATTTGCACAAACGTAGCGGCATCGCGAGCTAACCAGTTCCTAATGATGGAAACATATGAAGAGATAGAAGACTCTGGCACCAGGCAACATAACAAAATATTCGGTTCACTTCAATTGACTCCAACTGGGGTTCGTTTAGACGTGTCAGGTAAATAAGTTGTGATTGGATCCCACCGGTGGATCAGACCTAAGCCTTCATCGCATTTGCAAGTGTTTTTTTTCCCTTTTTTTTCTTTATAATTCCTATGCCTGGAGCGATAACATTTTTGCACATTTCTCCTTCCATACTGCAATCACGCTAATTGTTTTTACAGACAGTAGTAGGTCTGCCGATGCAGTTTGACCTGGCTTATCTTGCGTTGCCGCGCTAGACCTCTGAGGCTGAGTTCATCGTGGTTTGGACCAATCTAAACTGAGACAAGTAGAAGAATTTTAGAGAGTTTGGAATATGAAGGCATGTAATTTTCTTGATACTGACGAGTTAAGACGGGTCACCTCTCTGCCCCGTTGCTAAGGCTTGTACAAATAAATAAAAAACAGGACTGGCATACTTCTTTTGCAATTGTTGTAGGATTTAATTCAAATGCAAACCTGCAAGTCAGCTGCGAGCGATGGGAAATACCAGCCATTGATCAGAGTTTCAATTAGATTTCAAGGTAAAGTAATTGATTTAGCAGTTTAAAGTAGTATTAGTTGGTACTGACATTTCAGCTACAGTGCAGTTACTTATTATGAACTTGATGGAAGGCTATCGTAATAAATGTAGCTTTGAAGATGCACTATGTAACTTTTTTGCTGGGGGACTTTTGGGACTGGTTTAAAATTTTGAATTTATGTTGTTGTTTTTTTTTTAATCTAAATTTGAGTAGTTTTGAGATGAGATGAGATTTAATTGCTGTTGTGATGCAGAATATTTCACTAGTTTCAATGTATTTCTGACTGATCATGCAATAGTTTAGCTTAATATAAGAAGATATATTTGCCAGTAAGTAACATTATCTTAATCCACTGGCAGATAATTGGCTTGAAGTGAGAAATAATGTATTGAAACAAGTAAAAAAAATCTTGTTCTATCAAATAAATAATCGTATTAACGTCTGAAAATAAGATTAATATCCCGAAATCAAGACAGTTTAACTTAAAACTGCTTTTTTGCGGCACATTTTTATTGTGAGTGGCTCACCTCTCTGCAGATCTGACCTGTAATTTGGGCTGGTGGCATCACTTCCTTGTCTACTTAGAGATAGAAGTTTAATGACATATTGTGGAACATTTCATACAAAGCAATGACATATCCATGGTGACAGGCCCTACGGCAAAAAAGTTACAGAATGCAAAATAGATTGTGGTCGTTTTATTCCTCTCACAATAAATGGATAGAATATATTTATTTGATATGGACTCAGAAATGACATTTGATGAAGATGCATGCATGTAGTAGTAGTATGTTCCATTTAACTCTTGAAGTTAAACAGAACACACTGATGTTATTTTATTTTGAGCTGTTTTGAGTTTTGTAACCATTTTCTAACAATGTTCTGTCACCAAAAACATACCTTAAGTTGCGTTTAGCTTCATTCACGTTATTTTGAGGAATACTAGTTAGAAAATCCTCTCCAACTGTTTAAAACACTTCCTGCTGAACTCCCTCGAGCCGGGATGTTTGTTTTTTTCCAAATTCAGACGTCACTTATCCAAGAATCTTCAGTAGTTTTAAGTACTTAAATCATCGCCAGACTCTTTTGGAGCATTTCTGCCCTCTAAACATGATCACTGTAACTGCTAGCTTAACTCATGCACTTCACATAGGCTTGATGCAGCCAGTAGATGGCGCCTAAACTCACTAATTGCCAGGGCAAACAGAACCATGTGCATTTTGTTTTAAGATTTTTATTTAAATTTTGTTCTAAAACATGAGAGGCTAAACTTAAGATAATGAAAATGAAAAGACACATTATCTGCATCATTTGTATTGCTATTTGCCTTTAAACATGCTTTTAAATACCTCTGCTTTGGCATGTTTCAGAACTTAAAATAATGTCTACATGGAATGTGTATTGAAAATGCGACACTTTCTACCAGTCAGGCGTTCCCTCATCAGGATTGGTGTTAGCACTCGATCTACTGGCAGCAGAGGGAATTACCACAGGGAGAGAAACAAAAGCTAGCCTCCTCCCGACACGCAGTTGTAATTTTGACGGCCGAAACGAGACTGGTGATGATGTATGGACTTAAAAACAACGCCAGAGATCTCAGAGTCTCTATCTGCAACGTCACACATCTGGGACATTTGAAACAGAGTATTTTGTGACGCCAGAGCTAAACAAACTCAAAAAGGATTAATGAAATAACGAAATGAATGAGGACAAGCAACTCCAGGTATGTTTTTGATGAAGGAACAATGTGACAACTTGGTTAAAAGTGTATTTGAAATAATCTGTATCCTTTTAAGCAACCTTATCCCAAAAAAACATGAACTTTCTGGTGTCCCACGCTGCCCCACACTGTTTGGAACGGGCCTGCTACTTTTCAAATCCCCTCCTCCCCCCTTCTCCCTCCTCCTCCCTCCTCTTTTCCTCCGAGCCCATTCAGATGTACAGGTTGTTTTTGTGGATAAAGTGCTCCTCTTTGATCAGCCTTAATTAGACAGCCCCAGCCTTCTCTACCTTTTTTTTTCTTTTCTTTTTTTTTTTCGGTTTATGCGGCGTGGGTTATGAGCGCGCAGGCCTAATCTTCGGGCCGGGTAGCCAGCCAAGGATACGGCGATCCTGGAGGGGCCCCTCAAAGGCATCTAAGGTGAGGAGAACGTGCGATGAAAGGGCCGATCAATAGCTCCTTTTGCCTATAGGGATAAAGGCGTGGAAACTCAAAGGGCCGTTTTGCATAAAGATCCAAACAAAGAGACTTTTTTTGATTTGGTACAGGCTTTATTCTTCACCCTTTGCACTACTTTGCCTTTATTTAACTTTTCTCTACTGGAAAATGGGAGCAATTTAATGAAGCTCGCGATTTAGATTAAAGGAGGGGTATTATGGTTTTCTTGGCCTTTCTGAAACTAATCTAAGTTACCTTTAAAACAGTGTGGTGTGTTTAACAACCTTAAAAATACTATCTGAAGATAATAATACAAGTTTTCAAAAATTCTTCCACTGGTTCGAATCAGAAACGGGTGGAATGGGCAGCAGAGGGCAGCAGAGTGCACTCCTGTTGTGTAAATGCATTATAAACAAGAACATAGCTTTGACGAATGAGGATTTTGCACCATTTTATAATAACAACAGCTTAATTTGCCTTAATAAAGCACAAACAAAGACTGAATTCCTAATGAACAAGTAGTTTCTTTCAAAAGTAATGGTAATGTTGTAGTGCTGAAATAAACCCAGGCCAGAAAAAATAATACATAAATAAAATGCATTTCTACATCTTTATGTATTTATGTATCGGTTATTTGGCTGCACTGAAATCTCCTACTTTGGAACAAACAAAGGTTCTCATTTAGACTGGCTAGTGCTTCCTGGAGTGGGAGGGGACAGGAACAGTAGGTGGAGTTAGTTTCAGCAATGACAAAAATCAGCAGAGATTCAAACATTACTTTTACATGCACTTTACATGCATGAACATAACTCTTAATAATATGTTATCATTTCACAAAAGACTAATAAAGGGTGGCTCCCCATAAATTCTCTTTAAAACAGAGCAATTAAATACTCAAAGTCTCACGTACAGGAGAAATAGTACACTGCCAGATGAACAAGAATGCTAAACAAATGCAGCGAATCTCCACTACTGTGTAACATGCCTCTAATACCCACAATATAGATTTAATCTCCATATATTTGTCCCATACTCAGTACATAGACAAACGGAGGCTTCTGATTGGTGGAATGGGAGCTGTTGTAGTTTGTTTGGGCAGTTCAGCCTAAACAGGAGATTAGGGCTTAGGTTCCCTTCATAATGCAGACGGTAGAGGGAGTTTGGTGCATGAGAAACGTGCATGAGCTTACTGTAAATAGTGCTGATTGTCTCAAATCCAAATAGTAAACTGCTTCGGA
This sequence comes from Rhinogobius similis, assembly GCA_019453435.1. Taxonomy (NCBI): domain Eukaryota; kingdom Metazoa; phylum Chordata; class Actinopteri; order Gobiiformes; family Gobiidae; genus Rhinogobius; species Rhinogobius similis. The sequence continues at coordinate 47,283,559 of CM033620.1, forward strand.
AATGACTGAATATGTTTGAGAAATGTCTTATTAAAGTGTTAGAGTCTGGCTAAGCCTAGAAGTTGAAAAGAAAAGTATGTATTTTTCTCAGGAGCCAGAGGTAGAAATAGTGAAGAGGAGTAGAGCTGGAGTGTTATAGACAGAGCTGGATTGCAGGTGAGTGACGATAAGCCTGCAGGCGAGCGCAGGATCATGACACAGACTGTCTGCAAACACTGCTATTAGACGAGCATGTTAGTGAAACGCTGTACTGTAATACATCTAGTGTTTCAGCGCTGTAATAAACGTTATTGACAGTAAAACACAGGACACTATGTTCTCCTAAAAGACTCTTGTGCTTCATAAGTCTTTGTTTCCTCTCTCACTTTGTTCACTCTCTGACCTCTTTGTGGAAGCAATTTCCTTTAGATTAAAAAGCAATCAGTCCAATCAGGACAAGAGTAAGCAGAGGAGAAAAAAGCGGTTTAAGGGAAATTCGCAGCACAAGTTGTTGGAGTTACAGGAAGGAGCAATCTGCAGCCGGCATCCATTTCCCTCTCAACTCCTTCATTTGTGTGTTCAAAACTGCAGCGCAGTTACTGTGCCTTTGTTGTGCTTTAAAAGCTTAGCTCTGAAGAGAGGCAGTGAGAGCACTTTAGAGAGCTACAAAGGCAGCGGACGGCTGGGGAAGAAAGAGCTGTGAATGGCACCACTGATAAAGTTGAGCAAATGAAGTCATTGACCTGCGGTGGAGATTAATAGCAAACAAGGTGCCCCAGCTTCACAAGTAATGAATATTCTTCAAACAGCAGGCGGGGGAGGGGGCAGCCTGATGCGGATGACATTGAAAGTTGCAGAGAACAGAAAAATTCTGTCATTTTTCATTTGTATGCAAATTTGCCTGTTACACAAATTAACCCCTGAACTCTGGTGTCAGTCCTCATCTTGGGCTCCTGCGGCCCCCTGCTGGGCTCCTGCGGCCGCACATCCCACCCACTCTGCGCCCCGGGTCAGACCGCGCCACGGGACCAGAGGACCAGCCAGGCCTCCTCTGCTCGCCTTTGTTTACTCTGCTCTGTGTGCGACGAGACTCAGGAATGAACGCCAGCACCTGCCTGTGCGGAGCATTTGTTCCCCAGAGTGTGACACAGGGCTTTGCTGCATCTGGTCACATGGTACAGACTCAGTACATGATCGAATCTGCAGTTCACCTGAGCACCAGCGCCATCAGAGGTGTCTGTGTGCTCCCTCAGTAACACAGAGCTCACAGAGTCCACACAGAGTCCACACAGAGTCCACAGAGGCTGCTGATGCTGTGATGAGCAGGTTTATGGATATGTTCCCGTTCCCAGGTTGCACAGGACAAATTGCTGGCTGGAGGCCGGTCCCTAGTCTCTGTGCCACTGTGCCTTTGAGCCCGACATACACGTGTAGCTCTGGGCATGGAACTTGTCTAGGATAGCACTGGTGGGATTTTTATGTGTGGTGTGGATTATAGTTCTCAGGAGCATCTAAACGTAATGAAAAATCAAATGAAAATTATGCCTTGAAAACACAATTCTAACTGAGTGGAATCACTTCCCCATATGTGAAAACATGACACCTTTAAGTCATATCTCATATTGTCTCTCTGTTTGGGTCCTTCAGGTCACATCATTGCAGCTGGAACATTTGTAGTCCTTCCACACAGGTCAATAGATAACAATTTGACAAACAACTCTAACTAACACATCTGAACTCACAAAAGTTGAAAAAAAAAAAAGAAAAATTTATACAAATGTTTTGCTAATGCCAAGCGGTGTCAGAGGGAGGCAGTTCTGAGCACATTCCACCATCTGTTTGGAGAAGGTGGCACCGGGCAGCGCTTGACCCCTTTAATTGATGCGATTTTAATTATGGTAATCATCTGCCACAGTGCCTGTTGTTGTGGCTCTGCGTTCCGTGCTGGCACCCATGGGCGCAGGTGTCCTGCAGATGTTTGGCTTCTGTGTTATTTGTTAGCCACCAATCACACGGCACCTTTGCATTACCACGGTGACACGCGCTAAAATCATGAATGCTTACGAGAGCCAGGACATGAGGTCAGAGGAAAACCTGCTAATTCAAAATGTCCACTGAATATTGGATGGGGATTTTGGCTGGATTTTATTTTAGTTGCCTATTTTGCGTCCAAGAATCAAGAGAACGCAGAAAAGTTACACTTGAATTGTCATGGCACTGTCTGGAATGACATTCTAGCAGACTAGTTATATGAAAGTTGTACTTAATTGTCTAACTAGAGCTGATGGGGCAAATACTCACAGGGGCTGTCACGTTCCTTTACTTATAAGTATTGTTTTGTTGCAGCAGCAGCTACAAAACTAGAAGAAAATACATGATACAGGCCTATTCAACTTAGAATAGGATCAGGCCCTCCAGACGATCTGATCTGGCCCGCAGCCCATCTTCTAATTATTTAAAACACATCTTTTGTTTTTTATTTTCCATTAAAAAAACAAGATAGCAATTAGCAATGTTATATTCTCATTATTAAACAGCTCTACTGTTAGGGATATTTTGTGCAAGTGATGGACTGTTGTGCATCAGACACAGTTACCTTCAGAAAGGTCTGGATGTCATTTATCACATAATGATTCACATCAAAGGCTTGTCAAAACATTTTTAAACACCAAAACATTTTAAAAAGACAAAAGAAGCACATCTACAAAATTTAACAACGATTGCATACTGTAAATATCATACCATGAGATGCATACCTCATTAGATTTGCCGGTACAAGAGATCCTGGCTGAAAGCTTCGCCAACTGTGCATGAGAAAGAATGATGTGGGAAAACAAAAACAGCCAGAGAAGAACCTGCAAACTCCACACAGAAAGACCACGTACAACACCGGAATGGAACCTGCGACCATCTGACTGCTAGCCAAGTCTTTAGTAACACTACATTCCACTAATAAAACATCGAACATCGCAGAGAGTCCAGCAGCTACAAGAACAACACACAATTCTGAAGAAAATAGACTTCCTTTTGTACAAAGACGACCAATGCCATAGAGAGAAAAGTAAAGTTATTCAGTCATTTTAAATTCAACATAAAACTCGCCAAACACTAAACAACAGTTCCTAGACTTTCCAACAGGAGGTAATAATGCATAAATGATAGCCTGTTCAGAACCTAGACGCTTGTTGTCAAATGAACTGCATATTCCCAAAGCAGGGCCTGTACTTTTGAACGCCTCTCTTCAAATGCTGTTTTTGGTAAACTTTTGCAGACGGCCCGCCCCTCTCCGCTCCAGCGCACAGCGGCGAGGAGAGGAGCAGTGAGCAAAATGGGTTTAGACAGACAAACAAACAAACCGACAAACCCAGTGAAGGCCACCAGTGGATGTGTAGTAAGTTCCCTTCAAAGCGTCCCCTCCGGATAGTGTGCGAGTCGACATAATCCGAGCCCCCCTTTGAAGTGCACACTCCAAACGTCTTTTTGGCTGAGCTGCGCGGCCCTGGCTCTGCCCCCAGGTTTATTGGAGGGGTACCTGGTGGTCCCTCTCGTCTGCCACACTCGGAGCGGACCAAAGCAGCCGAGAGGTACGCGCCGCCCAGTCGCGCGGGACGGAAGGGCGGTTTGGACTGCGCTTGGACAGGATTCGGGTGAGTCTGTGAGGCTTTGTGGCACACTGCGGCGTCCACTTTTTCTGTCGATGGACACAGTTTTTTAGGGATTCAGACAAATGCAAAACCAAACTTTATGTTGCAAAAAGAGCATACACATTCTCAATTTATAATGAACCAACTAATGCATTATTCATAAACCTTCAAACGTTGAAATTTTATGATTTAGTCGAGCTATACATTGAAAATCATGTTTAAGATAATATAAAATATAATCTTCTGTAAAAAATCATTACAATATGTTCAAAATCAGACAGTACGAACTAAGAAGAAAAAGAAATTCAGAACAGATATTATGACATTTTGTACATCTGTTAAAGGGGTAGGCCTCTGGAACAGTTGCACAGATGAACTTAAGGTGAGATGCTGCAGGTGAATAGGAAAAAATCTTAAATTTAAAGATATTAATTGTAAACTTCTCCTGTAGTTTACTTACATAAATGTAAGAAAAAAATGTATTACACGTTTTTCATCATGTAATGTTTTCATGTAGAAATAAGGCATTGCATGTGAAAAAACAGTCAAAATGTCACAAATTTGGGGTATTTCTATCTGAAAAATTTACAGAACAATTTTGTACACATATTACTTATAAAATATAAAAATTACAGAGGGGATTTTGGATTTATTTAGTTTTTGAGTAAGCTAGATCTGACAGAATATTGTCCTAAACATTCAAATTTCGTCACTTTTTTAGAGATAAATCTTTAATAAATCAGACCTAGAATTAGATATTAACAAATCCTTCTGTATGTTGGGTGCCACGCCTTATTTAAGATGTCTCCCAACACTGTTTCATTGCACTGTTAAAGGTGCTGTATCTGATTTTTTCTATCTTCCAACGTGAAAAAAGAACCAGTTCATTTTAAACTGTTGGACATGTATTGCTCACTTACTTAATGCATTGTGAACATCCAAAATACATTACGCAAACATTATCGTCACCGATGTAATCATAATCCCTATTAAAGGGCCTGTACCTGATTTTTAATCTGCTTAAGATAAATTCTCTTTACATCACACATTGTTAGATAGAAGCATCTTCATGGAAAGACGTTTGGTTTGTGATGTATAATCTGTGCATATTATAAACACTTTGAAAAAAACTAGTCCAGAAGCGTTTGCCAGGGTCACCACCTTTCAGCCAATCAGGCACATTCTACACTATGAATCATGGGGAAATAATAGCTTGACACTGTCACACATTGTAAGGAGAGTTAGAGGAACTATATGGAAACGACTGCATAAGACTATTTCAGACAGTCGTTCGTCGTTTCTGAGTCATGGTGCAATGTTGAGTGAAAGAAAGGACTATGTGGGCGGGGCTAACAATTGAAACAAAAACATGTTCCTGTCTCACAGTTCAAAATCAAGTACAGACCCTTTAATAACAATGTTCCAAGTACAGTGTTTACATTTGAGAGTTCATATATTTCCATATTTTGGTTCCTTATTTTTCCCCATCTATGCACATTATCAAAGTTCATTTTTCCATAGATATTGTGCTGCTTAACTCATTCAGACAGTTTCTAAAGGTTGGTGCAGATGCTGATTTCCATTCCTTGAGTATTTGTCTTTCGGCCACGATAGTTTCAAGTAGTAAAGCACTCCGTAAATGTTTCGGTAGCTTTTATGACTTTGTGGAGCATCTGAACAGAGCCAAGCCTCTATTCTGGTGCCAGCTCTGTGTCATACACTCCAGAAGAAAAGAAAGAAGAAAAAAAAAAGCTGGACCAAATTTGTTGGACAATAGACAGCCCAGATTTTAAATGGAATTTCCTTTTTTTTTTGTCTGGTGCTAATTTGACCCAAACATCTTAAATTAGTGCACACTTTTAGACCAGAAGCACTTGAGTTGGAGAGAGTGGTTTAATTTAATCAACACTTCTAGAGACCACTTCGCTGATGGAAATGTGATGAGATTCTGACCAAACAAACACCATTCAACCATTTTATTTTTCACATTCATCAATTCATTCTCCAACTAACCCTAAGTCAAACCCGGCGCACGACATCTCGAATCGTCCGCCTCTCTCCGACGGTCTTGCTCCGCCGTAGAACGCATCTTTGGAGTCGGAGGGCGAAGCCAGTTTGGGAAGTCGCTCCCGACGACTTGTCTGGTAAATCCCGCGGCCTCCTTCGCCTCGCCCTCCTCCTCCCTCCGCGGAGAAGTGTCGCCGAGCCGGAAGCGGGAGTGTGAGCGAGCGGAGGCAGCCGGCGGGAGATTAGGCGACTTTTGGGCAAATGATCCTCGTCGACTGGCCAATCTGTTCGCCGGGCCGCAGACTTTCACAGACGGACGCGTAGTGACACCAACTGCTGCCACCGAAGGAGAGGGAGGAGAAAGAGAGTGAGTGGGAGAGAAGGAGGGTGGGAGGGTGCGCAGGAAGTTGGGTGGCACTGCGCCCGTCACGTGAGCGCCATTGGGCCTCCTCCAGCCATCTGCTTTGACGGGTTCTGAGGAGCCGGTACCGCGGGCCCGCTCCGGCGTCTACCTGCTCCGGATGCGGCTGCCTTTTGTACTTTTTTGTACTTTAACGTGAGGATCCGCGGAGGCGAGATAGTTTGGTGTCTGCAGAATGAATTGTGAACGAATTGTACGTAATTTGTTCAACTTAAAGCGCAAACATTGACATGAATCTGTTCTTTTGAAATGTCATAACATCTTGCTCAAGGCGAGACACTGCAGGCGAAACTCTTCTTTTGTTCTTTCATATCAACTTTCATGTGGAAACTTGTCCAATCTGCTCATTGAAATGTTTTATTATTTCATTTAATCCATTTCATCCATACTGTAGATTTCTCTGGGACGTTGTAACATCAACTGCCATTTTCTTAACATGCATTTTTTTCCCCTTAAGGTCTTAAAAGTCAGCCCTTAAAGTAGCTCCTTCAAACACCAAATGTTATTACACGTTACAAGATTTTGACAAAATATATAGAAGGATTTGTTGATATCTAATTCGAAACCTGATTTATTAAGTTGTTTTTGTTTTTTTCAAATCTAGTTTGCTCCAAAACTAAATATGACCAAAATCCCCCTGTCCATTTTTCACATTTAAACGTCACAAATATGTGCGATTTCGGATATTTTTACACATTAAATGCCTAAAACATGGCATGATGAAAAACATGTAATACATTTTTTTCTTACATTTATGTGAGCAAATTATAAGAGAAGTTTCAAGCTGATACCTTTACATTTAAGATTTTTTCCTATTCACCTGCATTGTCTCGCTTTAATGCTAAAACACACCTTGACAAACATGCATTCTTACTGTGAGAGCGGGTCGCCTCTCCACAGATCTAGTAACTTGTGTAATGCCATAATGTGTAACATTCCAGGCAAAGCAATAACATCTTCATGAAGGCAAGCAAGTGGGGAAAATGTCCACAGAGCACATTGTTCACTTTTGCTCTAGTTTATTTAGAGCATAGATACAATTATGTGCATTTATGATAAATCAAGTGTTCATCAAATCTGACAAAAGATGAAAAACACTGAATATGTGTACTTAAGTAAAAGTAGAATTACATGGCCAAAAATATACTCAAAGCACTGCTGCCAAGATTTGACTTGAGTAAAACGTAAGAAAAACATACTTGGAGAACACAATTACACAATTTAGCTGCATTTTGGTCACATTTTTATACAAAACTTAATTATTTCCACAGTTTAAAACACAGAATGAAGTTGTTTTTGACCCACAATTGACTTATTCTCTGATCTAAAGTTTACAGAAGCAGGTGATGCAGTGCTGTATTCAGTGTTTGCAGAGACAGTAATGACAACTGGGACTCGTGCTGTGCTCAAAGCTCGGGATTTTAAATGTAACTAATTGTAATTACATGCCAGAATTTTAGTACAAGTACAAGTACAAGAACAATCACTGGTTTAAAAATCACAATTGCAGTAACATATTAGTTGTTACTTTCCACTACACACTAGAAAAGGATGAAGTATAACGTATTATCGCCAACGAATTATAGACCCTTTAAAATGCTGTGTCATCAAAATTCCAGAAAAATGAAGCAGACTGTAATTCATTTTCAGTAATTCTCTCACATCAAATATAAATACTAATGGTTTTAAGTGACGTCAGCAATACATTTATTTTCTTTTCTTTTTTTTTAATTTAACCAACAACCAATTGTATTTTATAAATGACTAAAATTCTCCTTCTCACACTTGTCAAACCCTGATTAAATGTATAATTGGACTTTCCTTGTGTTGTCCTTCTAATTTATTCCAGTTTTATTCTTTTATTTTAAAACCTCGATACAATCTTTGAAGTGAAAAGTTAAAAAAAATCAAGGCGCTCTTCATTCACAAACTTTAAAAAGGCTTTACGTGAGAAGAAGTGCAGTTCAGCACCCTATGTTTCCAAAACTTAACACAGCCAAAAATGTCTATCCAGTCTATCTTAAAATGACTTGAATGTATCATTTTTATCTGGATTTGAGTAGTTTTGACTCAGTGAGATTTAAATGTAGAATATTTCACTGGTTTCAATGTAATTCTGACTGATCATGCAATAATTTACCTTCAAAATAAGAAAATAAAGTAGCCAATGGTGTGAGTAAAATGATCTTAACCCATTGGCAGATAATTTGGCTTGAAGTAAGAAGTAATGATTGAAACAAGTCAGAAACGGTTTGAAATAAGTCAAAGAATCTAGTTCCATCAAATAAATAGTTTTAACTAATCTTAACCATTTAAAAAGTCTGAAATTAAGATCAATATCCTGAAATCAAGATATTTAACTAATCTAAAAATCCATATTTTGCAGTGATAAAAAGTAAAGTTTATGTGAAATTAACAGATTTTTATTTATTTTTTAATAAATGAAGAGTCACCATCACCAAAGAGCCCCTTTAACAAAGAACTACTCAACCTTAACTGACTCGAGCTGTTCCAGAAACATCTTAAACAGACAAGTTTACACGAAGACGCTCATCAAACATGCGCTCATTCTGAGACACAATAAAACAAATAACTCTCTGGACTTCAGGTTTACGCACAATCCCGACGCGTTAAACTACGACCGCGCAAACGCTTCTATCAGGCCGCTGTCACACACCTCCCTGTCCCGGATCATTTCCCCTCACAACTTGTTTCAAATGGGCTCCTTTTCTCTCCATATTGTGCTAATGCATTTAATTTAATGTTCCCAGACAGTGTAATTGCTATAATATTGCTCTATATTCCGTCGGAGGAAACCTTAGCATTAAGCACTAAATTGAAATTTTGAAGCGAACGGTGAAAACGAGTGTTGGGGCAAAGAAAGCCCATTAGATGTAATTTGTTCTGCATGGCTGTGGGGCTAATGGCGAGGCGGCGGGGAGAGGAAAGGTAGGCGCTCACCCGCACGCGCACACGGTTTGACTGCGGAGAGTCGTGTCGGCGCAGGTTTGCAGGTGTCGCGTTTTGGAGATTCCGTAGACCAGGGGTGTCCAAACTTTTTCCATCGAGGGCCACATATTGAAATATAGACCAAGCGGATGGCCACAAATCAATCGCGAAACGTTAAAAAAAGCTGCATTTATCTGATGTTTTAAGCACCACCACATGTACATTCAGTCTCAGTGTCTTAATATCAGGTTTGTCTTGTACCAAAATGTTAGTTATTTAGGTTGGAATTGTAGAAAATCTGAAATGTGCTGTAAATAGTACTTATCAGGACAATGTGGGCCAGTTCACCAGGAAGGGCCAAGAAAAATTGGTCTGAGGGCCGCATTTGGCCCCCGGGCCTGAGTTTGGACATGCCTGCCGTAGAGACTCGAAGCAGCCGCCCCGGGACCCGCGCGCAGAAAAAATCCCGGCAAAAAGAGAGGATCTGGCGCAGCTTTGGGGCGCTGGAGAAAATGGTGATCTTCGGGCGAGACACTGCAGGTGAAGAGGGGAAAGGCTTACATTTGAAGGTATCTATTTGAAACTTTTTCCTGTAGTTTGTACACAGAATGTAAGAAAAAAAATTTATTGCATGTTTTGTGGTCACATAGAAACAAATTTTATGTGTAAAAATGGATAAAATTGCACAGTTTGGGGATATTTAAGTCTGAAAAATGTGCAAGGACAGATTTATATTGCTTGGTTCAATTTGAAAAACAGAGGGGATTTTGGATTTCTTATTTGATTCGTTTTTGAGTAAACTAGATCTGATTGAAAATTGTCCTAAAAATTCAAATTTCGTCTCATCTTTTAAACTTTAATGAATCAGGTTTAGAATGAGATATCAAAAAATGCTTCTGTATGTTCAGTCAAAATATTGTTAAGTACAAAATAGTAAAGTTTGGTGTGTGTGGGATTTACTTTAGGGATTGATCTTTATGTCTCTGAGGGAGAAAAATGCATTTTAAGAAAACGGTCTTTGAAATTCCAATGTCCCAGAGGAATCTATGGATGAAGTGGATTAATGAAATAATAAAACATATTTAGGAACAGATTGAACAAGTTTGTAGTTTCCACATGAAAGTCTAATGCTGAGAGTGCAAAATGAGCACACAAAAAACAAAACTGAAGGAAAAAATGTTTTGACTGTAGTGTCTTGGCTTAAAGGAGACATATCATGCTTTTATTCAGGTACAGAGTAGTGAAGTGTAACATAAGTAGATCATCATTTTACATTTCATGTTCATTGTAAACTGCCATATTGAGGTTAATAATGGAAATAGACCCATTGACTTCCTGTTCAAAATTGCATAATTGATAAGCCCCGCCTCTTCATTGTAGCATTTCACCAAAACAAGCAGCGGATTGTTGTTTTTATAAAAGTAACTTTGTGACATTTTAGAACTTTAAATGTGTCACTTTGGATCTTAATTTTTCAAATAATCACAACTAGATTAAAAGTGTACTAAAGAGGATTTTACACAATATGTCCCCTTTAAAGTGCGCATGGTAGTTCTTTTTTAATTAGATATTCTTGATTTTCTCTGGTGGGATAATACAAATAGAAATTGTACTTTTACATCTATTAAGAAGCAGTTTGTTAAGAAAAGTTGGCAAATCTGTTGAAAATGACAGGAAGTAAAGCAGAATTCTAAGACATATTGATGACATCACACTGGGGAAACTTGGAATTCCATCCAAAAGTGAAGCACTTCAAACATGAATTCAGCAAAATAAAGATTTTAGGAAGGATTTTAGTTAACTTTATAATGATTATTTAGCTAGTTTTAGCTGTTTGTTTTTGCTCTGTAAAACACTTTGAATTACTTTATGTATGAACCGTGCTCTACAAATAATCTTTCCATGATTTCTTTTGGCATTTCTATAACAAAAAGTGTTCAAAAAGTACTTCAACACACCGTACGTATCTATTTCGTTTAGCTTTACGCAACGAAAATGAACAATACTATGAAAACAATGCAGCAAACCCTGGTATTTATGTTGGACAACTTCACTTTCCAGTAAGTTTTAGTAGAAAAATGAAACATAAAACCAAATAAAACATTTGTGAGGCCGTATAGAAGTGTGGAGGTGCGGAGAGAAGAGTGCGAGAGTAAGACAATAAAGCCAAATCCTCAATGGGCAAAGGTGGATAATGACACAGACAGGGGAGAGACGGGATAATGGAGAAGGAATTAGTGAGGAGAGGAAACGAGCGAGAGATAAGTGAAAATGAGGACAGGACACAACAGGCAGCAGGGAGGGGAGGAGAGAGAGGGAGGGGGCTACAGAGGAGGAGGTAAGGAAGAGACGACGAGGAGGAGAAATAGAAAGGGAGGTCAGTGGGGAGGAAAGAGAGGGGGGGTACAGAGGAGGAGGTAAGGAAGAGACGACGAGGAGGAGAAATAGAAAGGGAGGTCAGTGGGGAGGAGAGAAAGGGAGGGGGGTGGAGAGGAGAAGCTACAGAGGAGGAGGTAAGGAAGAGAGAAGAGGAGGAGAAATAGAAAGGGATGTCTGTGGGGAGGAAAGAGAGGGGGCTACAGAGGAGGAGGTAAGGAAGAGACGACGAGGAGGAGAAATAGAAGGGGAGGTCAGTGGGAGGAAAGAGAGGAGGAGCTACAGAGGAGGAGGTAAGGAAGAGACGAAGAGGAGGAGAAATAGAAGGGGAGGTCAGTGGGGAGGAAAGGGGGGGGCTACAGAGGAGGAGGTAAGGAAGAGACTAAGAGGAGGAGAGAGAGGAGGCCAGGAGAGGAGAGAAAGAGGGAGAAAAGTGAGGGAGGGAGGGAAGGAGAGAGAGGAAAGAGAGGGAGGGAGAGGAGGAGAGAGTAAGAAGTGGAGCGAGGGGGGGGGCAGGAGGAGCTATAGAGGAGAAGGTAAGAAATAGAGGAGGGGAGAAAAAGAGGCAGAGGACAGAGAGAGAGAGAAAGGTGAGAGAGAAGGAGAGAGAGGAAAGAAAGAGAGGGAGAGGAGGCGAGAGTAAGGAGTGCAGAGAGAGAGAGAAAGAGAGTAAGGCGAGGAGGTAAGGAGAGAGGGAGGATAGCGGAGAAAAAGAGGAGGAGAGAAAGAGAGGGAGAGGAAGGAAAAGAAAAAAATACAAGGATAGAGGGGAGAGAAAGGGAGACGAGGTAAGGAGGCAGGAAGATAGAGAAGATAAAAAGAGAGGAAATATAAAGGAAAGAAAAAGGACAGAGGGGAAGGAGAAAGGAGGGAAGGAACCAAGGAGACAGAAGAAAATGCAAGATTAGAGGAGAGAGAAAAGGAGACAAGGTTAGGAGAGAGGAGGAAAAAAAGCAAAGAACAAGGATGGAAGATAAGGAGAAAGAAGACGAAAAGTAGGAGGAAAAGAGGTGAGAGGAGAGAAGGAGAAAGGAGAAAAGGAGATGAGTTGAAGAGAGAGAAGGCAAAGAGAGACAAGTGAAAAAGAAAGGCATAGAATAAAAAAGGAAAGGAAGAAAGACGGAAGAGAGGAAAGGAGGTGAGAGGACACAACCAAGGTGAAAGGAGAGAGAAAAGGAGACGAGGTGAGGAGAGAGGAAGAGCGAAAAGTTAAGGAGTAAGTAAAGGAAAGGCAAAGGACAGAATGGAAGGAGAGAAAACAAAAACAGAGGATGAGGAAGGAGGTGAGTGGAGAGAAGGAACCAAGGTGAAAGGATATTAGAGGAGAGAGAAAAGGAGATGGAGTGAGGGAGAGAAGGCAAGGAGGTAGGAGAGAGAAAAGGAATTAGGGATTAAAAGAAGGAAGGAGAAAGAAGACAAAAAGAAAGGAGAGAAGGAACCGAGGTGAAAGGAGAGACTGTAAGGATTGAGAGAGAGAAAACGAAGAGAATCAAGAGAAGAGAGAGAGAAAGGGAAAGAATAACGAAGAAGAAGACAAAAAGAGAGGAAAAGGAGGGGAGAGGAAGGAGTCAAGGTCAGAGGAGAAAAGGAGACAGGGAGACCAAACGGAAAGGCAAGGAAGTGAGAGAGGAGACAAACAGCAAAGACAAGTAATGGGAGGGAGGAGGGGAAAAAAATTAAAAATCAAGGAAAGGAGGTGAGAGGAGACAAGAAGAAAGGATAGAAGGAACTGAGGAGACAAGAGAGAATGCAAGGAGAGAGAAAGGGAGACAAGGTGAGGAGAGAGAATCACGAGAAGTTAAGGAGAAGCAAAAGGAAAGGAAAAGAAGGAAACAAAACAAAAAGAGGAAGAGAAAAGGAGACAAGAAGAGAGGAGGGAAGGAACCGAGATGAAAGGAGAAAATGCAAGGACGGAGGAGAGAGACAAGGAGACGAGGTACGGAAGAGAGAGAAAACACAAGGAGAGAGGAGACAGAAAAGGAAAGACAAAGAATAAGGAAGGAGAAGGAAGAGAGGTGAAAGGAGACAAGGAACCAAGGTGAAAAGTGTGGAGGAAAGAGAAAAGGAGACGAGTTAAGGAGAAAGAGGAGAGGAGAGGCAAAGGATAAGAAGAGAAAGAAAAAGGAGGTGAGAGGGGAGAGGAAGGAGTCAAGGTCAGAGGCGGAAAAGGAGACGAGGAGAGCGACCGGAACGGCAAGGAAGCGAGGGGAGCGAGCGAGGGAGAGAGGAGACAAACAGGAGGAGGGGGAAGGTGAGGAGGTCCCAGCGGAGAGGCACATCAAACAGGCGCTAAGTCCAACTCCAGCGGGGCTCTAAAGAGGCTTTGTAATTGGAATTTTTAAAAGTTAATACGGAGACGCTCCTTCAGTCAGATGTCTTCACAGATTAGAATATCATAATCATAAAACATAAGGAAGGAAGGAAGGAAGAAGGACTCTTTGGGTGCTTTTAGCCGACTTTAAAGACAGGAGCGCGTCGGAATTGTGGGAAAGGAGAGTGTTTTTGAGGTCAGACATTTTAATAAATCAAATATTCATAAAGTATACATTAATTACTCATGCATATTAATGTGTTTGAACAGTTCTGTCATTCGGTGGCGGTTATTTGTGGCGTGTCGTGCTGGAAAATCTACATCACAGAGGCACAAAAGTCAATAATTACGCTGGATATGAATAATAAGTAAATTAATTATGTTTCATTATTATTATTAGTCTTTTTTTTCTTGTTTCAGATGGAGTAATAAAAAACACATTCTCAACCTGATACGTTTATCAGCCTTTTTTTCCCCCCACAATTATTTTTGGAATCTCTTGTTTTTAAATCAAGTTTTTTTTTTATAAATAAATAAAATCAAGATACCAAGATCTCACTCAGATTTAAAAATATTAATAATAAAATAAATAAATAGATAAAATAAATATAACTTAATTCAATAAATTAAAACAATTAAAATAAATGAATGCAATACAAAATATTAATTATTCAACCAAAAAATTAAAACATTAAAATACTAAAAAAGGGAAAAAAAACTGAGATGTGTAGGGTTAAGAATACATTTAATAATAATCATCATCATCATCATAATACACTATAATAAGAGTATGTTTTTTTTTTTCTTTTTCTTCAAATTGTCAATCACAAAATCTCCAAATTTCTCAAAATAATTAATGCATTTAAATTTGGAATTGTACACATTCGTCATTTTCTCTCTCTTGGAATATTTGTACAGTAAGACGTGAGTGTTTGGGAAATGTCACAAGCTTGAACACGTGGATGTGTCAAGAGCGCGAAAGGCAGCAGTTGAGTAGCTTTAGCACGTTTACAGTGACTCAGTGCGAGATGCGAGGTGTGCACTCCGAACAGCAGGGGGCGCACCGAGGGCCGACAGATGGAGCAGAGAGTGACAGCAGAGCGTGACCGCCAACATGGACGACACGCACCGCCGATCGAACGGCGTAGGTACAAGAGCTACACGGCCTGCGATATCTGCTCCAGTTCAGCTCAGGATGTTCTGCCATCTGATTGGACGGGAGCACTAACGGAGCTCTGCGATTGGCTGTTCCCCTCGCTAAGGCGGAAGTGTCGACCCGAGCCGATCTGACGCGGAAGATGAACAGACTTGAACAAATAAAGCTATTCATAATGATTGAACATAAACATTTGTCATGGTTATATCGATTTATACCGTTTCTGATTTGTACATTATAAATATAAATGTTTGGAATAAATGTTCTTAAACTCTACAGCGATGTTTATTGATCTCTAAATATAACTCTTTGCTCCATATTTGACTGTTTTATTTGTAGAAATGACAGATTTGATTGCTTGATTGATTTACCTGTTAATATTAAGGAATTAATGATGAACCAAAGCGTGTTTATTTTGCTATTAACCCTTCGTAATAATTATAGAAGCTCAGTTTCCTCTAAAGTATGTTCAGTAACATGTTCAGCTCTGCCTCTTTGAATTGTTTGTCTCAGCGTTAAACTGTTTAAAATACTGCACAATAATCACAAAAACGCCATATAATAATAAGAAACATCTAATAATTACATATAACGTACTTTTTTTTTTTTACTACGTCATCAAAATGCGACACATTTTTAAAAATATTAATTTTTAAAAAGATTTTTAAATATGTTTTTAATATATTTTTCTATATTTTGTAAAATATTTGTTTAGATTTGTTTTTTTTTAGGTTTTTGTAAATATTTTTTGAGAATTTTTGGAGAATGTTTTAAATTTATTTGTTGATTTAATTTAATTTTATTTATTTGAAATTTATTTGAGAATTTTTTGTGATTTTTTTGAGAGTTTTTGGAGCAATGGTGTCTCAAATGTAAGAGAAAAAATATTACCTAAACATGCATGAATTAATCTAAACAAAACTTCAAGAATATAAACAAAAAGCAGTCAGGTGAAACTCTCTTGGGCCGATTCTGTATGACTGTACGTTCTGTAAGAAATATTTATTTTGAAATATCAACATCTCCTTTAAATTTTTTAAGAAATACTTAGTCACGATAAGAATGAATAAAAAGAAGTGTGTCGATTATTAGCATTCGTCAGTGTTAACACTTGATATTTGAGCAGGTTTTGTTGTTGACTCGATAAACTCCATTGACTTTCTGCACAGATAAGATTGGGTATGCGGTCCACCACTTTGTTTTATTCCTATAAGAACTTTTTCAATATTTTTGGTCCATTTCTGATGAAGCTGGCCAGTTTCCAAACTCCTGAAAGTCAAAGTTGTTCAGTAGTTTTCTTTAGAGGTTTTCTGGCGGCTTCTGGCCAAAAACGCAGTGCTAAATAGTTGGGCTGGGTTTGGCTGATTAGGAGCCTGAACATGACTTGTTCACCCGCGGTCTGTGACAGCACCATCATTAGGATTCAAACTTTGATACAGCTCAACATTTTAAATCATTTCACACAGAAGAGAAAGTTGAGATGACCACTAGTGGACTTTCACTTCACCTCCTGTCAGTGAGGGGAAGGACTGCATTTTAAATCCCACTTTGACAACTGTAATGCACAAACAATAGGATTTCTCTGAAGGACAAAGCAGATTACAGGCTGGACATCATCATGGTGTGGAAATGAGCAGAGTAATTACAATTATATCTTAACTAAGAAGTATTCAATGCTTATTTGACACTTACTTTTACGGTTAGCCTGCGTGAATGGTTCCCTGTGTGGCATTGCATTTGTATATGTGTTTTTATTGCTCAAAAATCCCTTGAAAAACATGCGTTCTTGTGTGAGTGTGGTTGCCTCTCCACAGATCTGACCTGTGCTGACCTGGTGGTGTCACGTGTAAGGGAAGGGGCGATATATTGGTTTCAGTATTGGTCGACTAAAATAAAAAAAATTGGCCGGTGTTTTGCTGGTGGTGCAGTGGATAAGGGCGTTGCACATGTGTGGTTGATACTGCTGTCGTGGGTTCGATTCCCTTTCTCTGTCCCTTTCGCGTTGCAATTGTACTGTCGAAAAGAAGTCGATAAGAAATGAACAAGATGGACGTTATCAGAGTAGCCACAGAAATGTGTTTAAACCAAGCCACCAGGAGCAAGATGGCTGCCTGTTGAAGTAAATAAGATGTGCTCGCTAGCGCATGTCGCTAATTTAGCTTTTAGCGGCTAGCTCGATCTTCTGATTTAAGCGGCCTGGATCGTGACCAATCAGAGCAAGAGCTGCTTGAGCGGAGCAGTGTGAAACAGAGTGAGCAAAAGCTAAAGATCAAAACGTGAAAAATTAAGGATTTTGAACGGCTAAAAATGTCATGATCTGAAAAAAGGTAAAAATCATCAATAATTGTGAAAGCTGTAGGTCCCTGTCAGTCAGACAAAAACAGTCTGTGTTTACATTGTGCGCTATAGGAAAAATGCTTTCTAGGCCGCAGAGGACTTTTTTTTGTTGTTGCTGCAGTTCCAATGGAATGACCACTAGGGGCTTTATTATATTCTATTAATTGTTTTATGTTGCACCTGACGCCGAAGCAAGTTCCTGTTTGTGAATTTTGATCACTGACAATGGCAATAAACCGTTTCTGATTCTGATTCGACAACATTAAGCTAGTAACACCCTATCCAGATAATATTATAGATCCATAGTTTGAACGTATACACACTCATTTTAGATCAGTAGCAAAGACAAACTACGTCTCCTCCACCGCAGATAAGCGCGTGTTGGGTTTTTTTGGTCCGCTACGCTAAAGTGAAAGTAAAAACGACCAGAATTTCAATGTGTTTGTTTGCGCTGCTGAAAGTAAATAACTAAGTAACCAAGCGACACAGTTCCTCATGTCGGAAAATCAAATGCACAACGTGAAAAAGTTGCCGCTTCTCTGTTTGCCAAAAGTGAAGTTATGTGTACGATCGCCGTCTTTATTAACAATTATAGCTTTACAAACTCAAATTGAGTTATGTTTTGCGCACTCCGACTCCTCAGTGCACGTGAACTTAGTGACTGACGCGTTCATACAAGTAAAGTGTTTGCTCAAGAACACAACAGCAGTATTCAAAGCCAGTATTGAGTGTGAGCATGGAACAAACAATGGTGAAGAACTGAACAAATCATCATTCTATCATTCTGACCTGTTTATTTCACTCTTCCATCCAGTTCCACAGTCTACGGAAACGTAAAAATGGCAGTAAACACATGAATCCAATGGCAAATATGAGCAATAACAGCCACTTTGCCACATAGACATTATGCTTACACATTTTAATAATAATCTCGACACCTGCGCGCACATAAGGTCCTCGGAAATGCCTTGTTCTCCGGATTAAAGCTTCATATGGGCCTTATTGTTCAGGCTGCGCGTCGGTGAAAATACACGTCGGAGCAGACTGAATTATTACGAACAAATATAAAGAGTGGCGGCTCAGAAAGTAATTAAGAGACACGTGTGGAACATCTCACACGTAGCTGCACTCCCCGGAGTCTAACCGGCAACCTGATCGGATCGACAGATGCTCCGCGTGACGAGGAGGGGTACGGTACGGTAAGAAGACGTAAGAGCAAACGCAACGAAACACACCTGTCAGAAGAAATACGGTAACACTTTGGGAAGTTTAGGAACCGCATTGTAATAGCTAAGTGTTAATTGGTATGTTAATTAGCGGTTATGCTTTTGTACAGAAGGGGTAAATGCTGAGACGTTATTAAGCACATTTTATGCCTTTTATTATTAGTTAAAAGTAACTAATATGTACAAAAGTAAAAGTACTTTACCGTTTTTAGGTAGTGATACTTTTTACTTGGACGTTACCACACTTTAAGGTAGGTATCTGTACTTTCTACTCCATTACATACATACATACACAAACGTTTTTGGAAGGACGTTTGTTGTGACGTCCTATCTTTGAGTTCAAGTCTTGTCTATGAACAAAACATTAAGAATTTTATTGGAGAAAAAAAAATAGGGACACAAGGGAAAAGTTTTGCCGTTAAAACATTAAAGTAGATTGATTTGTGTAGTGCAGGCATGTCCAAACTCAGGCCCGGGGGCCAAATGCGGCCCTCAGACCAATTTTTCTTGGCCCTTAGGCTTCCTGGTGAACTGGCCCACATTGTCCTGATAAATACTATTTACAGCACATTTCAGATTTTCTCCAATTCTAACCAAAATAACTAACATTTTGGTGCGACATAGACCTGATGTTAAAGCACTGAGACTGAATGTAGACGTGGTGGTGCTTAAAACATCAGATAAATGCAGCTTTTTTTAACGTTTCGCGATTTGTTTGTGGCCCTCCGCTTGGTCTATATTTCAATATGTGGCCCTCGATGGAAAAAGTTTGGACACCCCTGGTGTAGTGTTTCATGTTCACGTGCAGCAACAAGTCAGCAATGCACAGATTTCCTGGGGCCTGAAAACGCCTTTGTAGTCCGAGTAAAACGTATTTTCTGTTGAGCTCGTCTGCTCCGTGTAAACGAATACAAAAAAGATGGTGGCACCTACAGCGATTTCCGTAATAAGGTGAACATATGCGTATTTATTACTTATTTACATTCTAGAAAACAGAAACAGAATTTTATTTTTTTTATCAAGACATTTATGAAGAACAGGACATGTCACTCTTTAATAGTGATTAGTTTAATACAATTCTTCCTATAAATCCTACATGTATTAAAAGAAATTATCAAAAGAACGTTCAAATAAGTCAGTGTCGTGCATATGGAATTTTTCTTTTTATAGGAGAAACTAGGTCTAAAATTTTTACTTCCCTTTCTGCAATAGTTTACACTAAAATTGGCCATCATTTCTAGGAAAATGTTCTGTTACAAACCTTAATTTGACAATGACAGCATTTTCTGAAAATCTATTCTGCAATTTTGTATCATCATCTGTTAATCCACCTCTGTTGTTTTATATGACAGAAACTGAGCTTTTTTTTTTGTCAAAACTGAAGTACATGTAAACAGATTTAGGCAACAACAACAACAACAACAACAAAAATTACTCTCTACTTAGGCTTAAATACAATGCCAGAATATATCAAAAGACTACATTTTCCCACAAACACACACAGAAAACAGTACAAATCAACTTCTATCATCCATAACTCCACACCACCGCGCACATTCCCACAAACGTCTCCATCTTCACATGTTTCTCCCCAACCTCAAACCCCGGCGACCTGTCCTGTTCCTCGGCGCGATCGTCCGACGCCTCTCCTCCGTCCTTCCTTCGGCGGGCGCTAGCTTCATTAGCGTGTTTGCGTAGCCCCGCACCTCCGCTCCCTCCCCGTGCGCACACATACCAGGGCTGCTAGCAGGTTGTTAAGCAGCCTGTTTGATCAGAGCGCCGCTGCCTGTTCTCCGCTGCGTCCCGCTCATCCTCTGATTCCCGTGATTAGCCGGATGTTGCAATGTTGCGTCGAGGTGTGTGATGCTACGGGCCTTTTCGCTGTCAGGATCAGCTCTTGTTTTCATCCAAATGTTGTTGTTTTTTTTCTCTTTCCATCTCTGCGGAATTACAGTCGGCGCTGCGGCTCTGATGTGTGCACCTTGATTAGTTTGTGCTTGGAAAAGAAAAAAAAAAACAGTAAATACAGACGCACAGCTAACAGGCGTTTATGTATTTACGGTTCAATAATTGCATGCTCTCCCAGTCCATTATATAGGAGCAATTTTGATGCAATTTTTCTGATCCGCTACATGTGAAAATAGAGGTTCTCTGTTGTTTTTATCGCTGGAAGGATAATACTCTATCAAAATCATTGTTTTTGGACGCGTTTGACAGACTTTGGACCAAATGGGACGATTTCTTTGGACAATATGTGCCTTAGGGTGCGTTCACGCTTTCACATTCGCCACATCGAAACTGGAACTAAACCTGGACTAGATCAGGACTGAACAAGGACGACAACTGGACCAAACTAAGGATCAGGTGCAAATAACAACAACTTTGAACGCAGCCTTAGTTTCAGTGGCTTTTTTTGTGGTTCTTTTTCTGGTTGTGTTCTGCTTTTTTGGGTTTCTCTGTTCTGCTTATATATTTAAAACTAAAGAAGAAGGAAAAATTATGATAATAATAATAATATTTGTTCTGTATATTCACAAAATTAGAATATTGGGTATATTGTATATTATATAATTGAAAAACAAAACTAAAAATCTATGAAACAAATGTAAAACAAACTTCAAATAAGAGTAACGTGTGATTTTAAGTCTGTTCAGTTTTGTTTTTTTTAAAAATGTGTTTTAGCACATTTCATGTAGATTGCATGAAGTTGTCTGATCCACTGCAACAGAAATGTGGTTCCTGAGAAGAAAGTTGATGATCTCATACGTCGACAAAGTAACAAATGAAGATAAAGTCTTACAACTAGCAAGAGAACACAAGGTCCTTTAAAAGCAAGCAAGCATAGTTTATTTATAGCACCTTTCACAGACAAGGAAGTCATGAAGTGCTTCACAACAAAAAAAGAGTTAAGATACAGAAAAATAACACACACTTACAGTAGGCAATAAATACAACTAAATAATGTAGTAAAAAAAGTAAAATCAATCCCTAAATCTGCTTGAGCAAAACAGAAAGTTTAGTGTTTGCTTTTAAAAGAATCAACATAGTCTAATGAGTGCAGAAGAGCGGAAGATTGTTCCAGAGTCTTGGGGCCACAGCCTGGAAGGATCGGTCACGTCTGGTCCAAAAACGAGTGCGAGGAACCATCAGCCGCCTCTGATCCACAGACCTCAGTGTGAGAGGGAGCGCAAGGCTGGATCAGATCGCTGATATAAGAAGAGACCTGACCATGCAGGGCTCTGAAAATCAGCACCAACTTTTTTAAAGTCTATCCGAAAGGAGACGGGTAGCCAGTGAAGAGCTTTAAGAACGGGGAAATGTGAGCTAAAATTGTGCGGGTCAAGATCCTCGTTGCAGAGTTCTGAACCAGCTGCAGCTCCTACTAAGATCAGGTCGGGCAAAGACACTTTCTTTGGGCATGTGTTGAGGCAAAAGACTCTCTAACGTGGTCACAAAACATGAAAAACCTCCACAGAAGGTTCGTTTTATTTACCGTCCCTCTATGGAACAGGAAGTATCACTGGGACATTCACCAACTCTGGCATCGCACCCTACGAGAGAGAGAATGTTGTCTGAGTCATTAGGATAAATATGTTTGCATTTCTTCCATTTTAGGTTTCTTTTTAGTCAAATGTCGTTCCTTATCACATTATGTTGATCCGAATAACATCCATGCTATAATTTTTCTATGAAAAGCAGTAGCCTTTCTCTTTTAATCCATTCCAAATCACAGACATACTGTAGACATAATAACAACTTGTTCTACAGACATTTTCAGACATATACGAGTTGCATGTGCGGAAAACACAGACAACGTTCGGAATTACTACAATTTACCCAGAAACTCTTGATAAAATTAATGCAACTTAAAGGGGCTGTACCTTATTTTTGCTGTTGTGATACAAGAAAAACAGAACTAAATTGGGAACATTGATGTAATAAAGTGAAATCTGTGTTGCTCCAGCACAGATAGATATTTTAAAGCATCTATTTGGGTGAAAATGAGATCACGACTTTTACACTGTTATTTAGAGTGTTTTATCCTATGAGAGAAGCAGGAAGTACACCGTTAGCGTTTGTTAGCTTTACCCGGGACCATCCATGACACTTTGGGCTCAGAAACTCATGGAGGTGAATAGAGAGGACTGCAGTAAAAAGTTTAAAGTAGAACTAAGTGACATTTTTACCTTATTAAACGTCTTTTAAGTCCGTGTGGTGTTTTCGTGGCGTTTGCACATCGCCCCCTGATGTCTTTGCGCGGAAAACCAGTTTCAACATTTCCTGACGCCGAACTGAAGACAACTCTCCTGAGAAACCACAGTTTTCTTTTTTTTATATTTGGTGACATGAAATGTTTTGTATGTGATTGTACTTCCTTATTTCAATAAAAAGGAAGGGGGAAAAAAATGAAAAAAGAAGAATAAAAAGGTTTTGCATATTTTTACTGGCAGTGTATTTTCAAACAAGACCTACTCCGACGCTGAAGTTAGTTAGTTCTGCTTTAAAATGAACTGCTTCTGTTTTTCACATTTCAAAACAGTAAAGAAAAGATACATGCCCCTTTAAGTTGCACTGAAGTTTAACCCAGAAGCTTGTGGTTATGAAGTTACAAACAAAAAGGTGGGGTAAAATCAAACTTGTGGTGTTCTTGAGCTGGTCTGAAGTGGGTCGTGGTGACCTCCACAGATATCCCGTCTCGTGGTGCATCTACAGCAGGTCTGTGGAGGAGGAGTCTGAGTGGTGGGGAGTTCCTCTGGCAGCTCCTCGGGGACAGATGGAGAAACTCCGCCTCGGGCCGCTCTGGGCACTGCCACGGGGCCAGCCACACTCTCTTTACGCTTCTGTACAAAGGGCTTAGTCTGGTCTGAGATTACACTGAGTTTACAGCACGAGGAGGACTGGCAGCTCAAGTGACCAGTCATAGAACAGAACTTGTGTCAATAATAATAATTATTAATAATAATAAAGGTTAAAATGACAGTGGAATTCGACTGGTAACTGTGGTTACCATCTTCACTGTCTTAATGCGCCATATCAAACCACACACACACACAATTAATTCTGTGGGGGAAAAAAACAACACATTTTTCTTCTGAATACAGTTAGAAAGCTGTCAAGTAAGTAATAGAGCCACAAGTGGTCCTTGAATATTTTAAATTGAAAAACAAACATTTGAAACCGCAAATGTTTGTTTTGCAGTTTCAGCAACAAATTTTTTTTTTTTTTTTTTTTAACAAAAAAATAAAAAGGAAAATTTGTATTTTTATTATGGACCTCTTATGGCGCAATACGATATGCTTAGAAATATATTAATTTTCATAAAATGTAAAATAATAATAATATGAAAAAAATGCACACAGACAAAACATATACATACAAATACGTTTAAAAAAACATAATCACATTTATATATATATATATATATATATTATAATATAATTTAAAAGCTAAATTTCACAACCCACTTTTTACTAAAGACTAATTTTTGTTTCAGTGTGTCCATAAAACAGAACACAGTAGTTAGACCAGTTATGACCAGTGTTGGGAAAAATACTTAAATAAATGTATTTCATAACATATTCTGTTACATTGTCAGAATAAATACTGTATTCTGAATACTTAAAGTACTTTCACATTTAGTTGCATTATATTACAGTGATACAACAAAACAAAAAAACACAACATCTTTTTGTTGTTGTTTCACTGTTATTTATGCATTTATCCATCAGATTTGTGAAGTTTTGTCACAAATTACAGAGGGAAAAATAGCACATGCGCTCACTGTAAGCTGCGTTTCTCAAAGCCTAAATTTCATGATCAAATACCACGACGTATTGCTCTGATTTTAGAAAAGCAACTGTACACTATATAGTACCGAATGAAAGAACAACTGTCTCAGAATACAGTCAGTCTACATCAGTATTCTGAATATGTATTTTCTCGTGTGTTCAGCTTCTTCCCCGCACTGATCATGACACGTATGAAAACAGCCCTCTCATAAATAAACACTGGGTCGAGTCCACATGTGAGTTTATTCCTTGGCCTTACAGGTGTTTCCTCGGTTGACTTCACTTCCAGGTCAAAGGTCAGTATTGCCTGCTCTTTTCCACGCGCTGAAGATACACCTGCTCACATTCTGCCCCGTCTCTGCGCGGCGGCCGAAGGGTTAACGCCGAGCAGAGGAAATGCCTAATTCATCCTCTGCGCTTTTGTTCCCGCTGCTATTTCCTGTTGGATGAGCCTCACAAAGCTCTCCCTCCAGTCCACGCTTTTCCTCACAATCTGATGAAACCGACAGGAGAAACACCGACAGCCACAGCGCCGTCAGACACACCGGCCAAAAGCACCATTTCAACTTTGGTACTTTAGGTTTTTTGTGTGATTAAAAACAAATATACTGTCTCCTATGTCTGAGATTTGTCTTCAGTGGTGTGGACTGGCTTAGATTTATAGTTATGTAACAATTTTCTAGTTTTTGACAATAGGGGGAAAAAAGATTCAAGTAAAAGCTAAAAGAATGTGAAGTATCTCATAAAAATCCATGAAAAGTCTAAGTAAAAATACTGAAGTACATGTTTGGACTTTTACTTTACGAGTGAAAATTAAAAGTAAAATGTATTTTGTGCAGGTAAATATTCAAGAGTGAAATGTGGCGTTGATAGATTTGTAACATTTCTAGATTTTTTTTTTTTTTTGTATAGTTTTATTTGCATAAAACCAAGACTAAAGCTAAAAATAAAAACATTTAGGCACCATCAACATGCTAACAAAAAAAGCAAAAAAACAAAACGAAACTCAATCTAAATGAAAGAAAGCCCCACACACACACAAAGTATTTTTTACTTTTCAATTGATTTTAAACTAAAAATGTATTTAAGTAGAACTTAAAGATACTTAGGTACAGTACTTTTACTTTGTTACTTTAATTTAATTTTTAAAAAAATCTAAAATTGCTACAATCACCGATAACATAGCGACAAAACATGTAGAAAAAACATGAAAAAATGTTCAAATATATACGTTTAAATTTTTTTTTTTTTAATATATTTATTATATATATTATGTATATAAGCTAATTTGTTGTTGGCAAAATTGCAATAAATGTGTTAAAACTACAAAAATGATAATAACAAAAGTAACAGTAGCAGTAGATGTTGTATAAGTACTAATAATATTCTTTGTAGTAGCAGTATTACAGTGGAACATTTCAGACAAAGCATCTCCATAGAAACAAGCAGGTGGCACACCCTCCACCAGAAAAGTTACAGAATATAGTATAATAGTATAATTTTGAAAAACCTGTTTAAAAATGGACTTCAAGAGTAAAAAGTAAAAGTAGCTCTGTTCACTTTTAAAGAGTTACATTTATTTATGTATTTATTTATTTTTTAATGTGGTGATTTTTGATCAAAAGTAACAAATCAAATTGATTTATTAATATTTCTAGAATTTTTTTTTTTTTCGTTCGCGCAAAGCTGGGACTTGAACTCAAGACCTTTTCGCAGGATGTCACCATGAACGCGCAAAAAGTCACCCGTCAAACCGTATGAAAAATCAGTTCTACTTTTCAGTCTTGTTGAAAAAAACATATTGAAATAGAAAGTACAGATTTGTCATATGTACTGCAGTAAAAGCAAAAAGTATCTAACGCAAAAACGACTTAAATTGTCTGTCACGTTCCACCACCGTTGGACGTCTCAGCACCTGTGGAAGTGGACGTCTGAACTGGACCGAACGGCTCTGCGTATCGTCCCGTACGAACCATCAATGGCATGTTATCAATTGCGTTTATTTGCAGAGAGGGGAGTTTTGTTTTGACTTCTCTTGATTCGCCGGGTGCAAGCTGTTGAGCGTGTGGAGCTGGAGCTGTGCTGGGCCTTGTTTCCAAATATCTGCAATCAAAACATCTCCAATATGTCCCCTTCTTCACGACTCCTCACAACTGCCTGTGTGTTTAAGTGACAGCCACAAACTTCTGTTCCCCAGCGCTTCCACACGGACACACTGTACAAAAACACACTCCGCTCCCGTTGAAACGACTCGGATTCAGAATATGTCTACGGAAAAAAGAATAGATGAATGAAAGAAAAAGTAGTCATAGTGTATTTTGAGTTTAGATTTCAGGACAATGGCAAAATAGAGTTTTTTTGAGCACTTAAATTACACAATCGTTCATTAAATTAATCAATAAATATAGAACAGAATAGATTTTAATTTTGTCATTGAAGGAAATACAGTTCAGCTACTCCCAGGTCAAATGCAGAGGATAAAAAGTGTACCTAAACCATGACCTTTTAACTTTATTTATCCTCGAGGTACAATTTAAGTTCATTGAGCAGTTCCACTGGAAAAATATACAATCTTGAATAAGAAAATAACTTAAAAATGAATTTGATTGAGAAGTATTTATCTTAATTTGAGTAAATCTTTACATTTTTAAAACAAGATTTGCTAAATTTGTTCTTATTTTAAGTGTTATAGCTTCCTTTTTTCTAATTTCAAGTTAGAAAATGCTTGTCTTTTTCTTATTTTAACAGGTTGGACTATTTCATTAAAAGGCAGTTTAGATAAATATATATATCTATGCAAATTGTATCCTGGTTTAGCTATTTAATTTTTTGTTTTGTTGTACTTACTGGTGGTAAATGATGACATCACACTGGTAAATTACCTGTACACTGGGGCAAAACTCATCTAATGTTTATAAATAAAAATAGATCTGAACATTTTTTTTGTTGAATTAATGTATAAAAGGTTTAAAAAAAAATGTCTCTTTTGTGTAAATTATGCATAACCTTTATCTCCCTAGTGTGACATCATCAGTTTGTTTACTTCCTGTAATATATTTATACAACTTTTTCAACTTTTCTCCACAAACAGCTACTTGATTGGTGTAAAACTATAATTTTTATGTACAACAAGTATTAATACACTAAATAAAGACACAATTACAAAATGATGAAAACCTGTCATACGAACTTTAAGTAAAACAAAATGCTGCTTGTTCCATTGGAAATCTAAATTTAAAGGGCCTGTACCTGATTTTGAACCGTGAGACAGGAACATGTTTTTGTTTGAACCGTTAGCCCCGCCCTCATAGCCCTTCCTTTCACTCAGTATGGCACCACGACTCAGAAACAACTGTCTGGAATAGTCTTATGCAATCGTTTCCATATGGTTCCTCTAACTCTCTTTAGCTTTTAGTACTTTTGAAATTGCACCATGACAGAGAATCACATGTGGATAGTGTCAAGCAGTTTTGTACCCATGATTCATAGTGTAGAATGTGTCTGATTGGCTGAAAAGAGGTGACCCTGGCAAACACTTCTACACTAGTTCTTATCTAAGAAATTGTGTTTATAATATGCACAGATTATACATTACAAACTCATTGTCTTTCCATGAAGTTGCTTTTATCAAAGAATGTAAAGAGAATTTATCTTAAGTAGAGTAAATAAAAATCAGGTACAAAATGAACTCAAAACAAGATAAATATGACTTATTTCAAGTACTTGTTTTGTTATTTAAGATTGTTATTTTCCCCCCTGTGTAAAGTGCATTAATAAAAGAATAATTCAAACAAAGGTCTGTGTGAATCTTAACAGGAGTACTCTCTCTCTGTTGTTTTGGTTGGTGATGAGACGGCCGATTCTCTCTAAATATTTCTTCTAGAAGGTTTTCTGTGTTCCTGTTAAAAAAACGTCTGTTGCAAAGCTGGGCTACTTAATTTTCACACTGTAGAACCAGAAGTGGGTTTTTAAATCAATCTAACTCGTTCCTAGCTCTCACAAACCCTCTGAACATCATTCAAATCCACATGTATTCATTTTTGGTCCCGTGCACAGCTTAAGAAGAGCTTTTTTCAACAACAAAGTGAAACAGGGGAGGACCACCCAAGCACAGCCAATCAGAGCGCTGCTTTTAGCTCTTACTCCGAGACAAAATGTTTTATTGTTAGATGCAGATACCACGGAGATGTCTCATTTTTGTCACAAAGTGCTGCTTTCACAAGATACTCTTTGATGGAAAACTGCTGTCTCTGCTCGGAAAACCAGCCTTGCAACTTTCCTGACCCCGAACCGAAGACAACTCTCCTGCAACACTGGCTCTCTTTTTTATATTTGGCGACATGAAATGCTTGGTATGTGATTGTACTTCCTTATTTCAATACAAAGGAAGAAAAAAAAAAAAGAAAAACCTTTTGGCATCTTTTTTGGCTGTGTATTTTTACAAGAGACCTGCAGGGGGAGCTCTGTCGCTGAAGTTACTTTGTTAAATGATGCATTATTTGTATTGTCTTTGGCCTTTAACCATGCTCTTGTGTGTTTACGTTGACATCTCATGTTTTAGAACTAAAAACAAAATGTGACGCAGTTGTTTTGATTGTGTTTAGACGGCAGAACTGCTCAGAGCAAGTCAGGCCAGGACAATTTATGAACTTAAAAACAGAAAAGAAGTTTCTCAAAGCCACGTCACATGATCGAAAAACGTCACACATCGAAGGAATTCAGAACATAGTGTTTTTGACAGCCCGACAGGGAGAGGATTTTCAGTAAGCATTCATCAAAGTAGCGTGAATGAAGCTAAATGCTACTCCAGGTTTGATGATGGAACTATATTAGACCATGGTTAAAAGATGAAAAAAGTCAATTATGCATAATATTTGTCCTTTAAATTCTAAAAATGTCAAAGATGTCAAAGCAAAAGTTTAAAAGGCAATATCCAAATAATGTATAATCTGTGTCCTTTAATGGACTGAATGTATTTGATTTCTTTCTACACTTAATAGGCAGACAAAATTGTATCCCATCCTTTAAACAACAAAGAAGAGAAAATATTGTAGATCCAGAAATTGTGCCAAAGACCTAATCCCACTTTAAAAATCTAGACCTTCTAACTAAATTTAAACTAGTCAAAACAACTCAAATCAAGATGTATTCTGATTCAAGTCTTCTAAACTGAGATATTCTCGAGCCACTAAAACATGTCTGGATGTTGGAAGGAGATGGCACACTTGTTTCGTTCCTTGGAGTGGCTCAAATGTAGATAACAAAACAGACGGGCGGTTTTTACACCAAGATCTGTTCACATCCGCCAAGAGAAACCAGTTCTGCCGCGGAGGCCAGGGACGAGGGAAGGGCCTATCCAACCGCCCCATCCCACATGGGACAAAAAATAAAAAATAAACACGCACATGGATTCAGAATTTGAGTAGATTTCACGAGCTTTAGAATCTTTATGATGCTTAAAACTATATATATATAGCTTTGGTTTTCCAAATACCTGGACATGTTTTTTATGAAGCTTGAGGTAATCTATAAGACAGTGGTTTAAAGTATTACAGATTTTCACCAATAGTTGTTGCACAGAATGAAACAGGAGAATGTAGAGTTTGTCTTGTATTCCTCTATTCTCTTCTTGCTGTGATAAAAACCTTTCACATATTTTCACTAGAGCAATTTTCAAAACACTTTATGGCTTTCAGTGGAAGAGAATCTCTCAGTGATTTCATGAGTTGTAACCATAGAACTATAATAAAACCTGGAAGATGAATCCAAAATGGCCACCCTGTTTATCCCTATGGAGAGTGCTCATTGGCGCATGACCCCAAACAATTTCTTACTTCCGCATTTACTTCCTGATACGGAGGCTGACATCTTTGCTTTACTTCCTGATACGGAGGCTGCCATCTTTGCTTTAGGGCGCCACGTGACGACAATCCCCCATGATGCTTTGAGCGACGTGAACGACCAGCAGCTTGCAAGTTTTTGTGTTAGCGTTAGCTTGTGTGATTGTAATTGTATTCTTCATGTTAGACACACGTGAAGCGTCTGAAATGAAATAAAATATAACTTACAGGTATCGCTAGTCGAGCCTTTTCCACGTGCTTCTGTTTGTATCGTCCGACGTGTTCGTTCACGTGACTCACACATGTTTGCGGTGACGACACTTCATATAAAAACGGTCATTTAGGTGATTTTAGAAACGGTAGAAAAGAACATTTCCTTCTATTTTATTTAAATACCGATAATAATTCAGTCCTGTCTGCAATCATAATGTGCTATTTTAGAAAAAGGCTGGTTCCAAGAGGCTGCAGTACCTCGCACGGCCACTAATCAATCTGGGACCACAGACAGAGGTCCCAGTTCATTTAATACATCCATGGTTGTAACCCCCTTTTTTGCTTGCTTTGTTTATTTTGCAGTAAAGGGGCATCTATGGTGTCTCTAGCGCCTCTCTATGGGACAGGTGTGTTAGTGCTGTCCTGAAGATTGCAGTTTAGTGGAAGTCGCCATCAACACGACTGCTTGTTCCTCTCCTCAGTGTGGACATTCACCTGAGCTCTGCTGCTGGCTTCTCCTCAGATCTGCTGTCTCATTTCCAGTGAACATGTACTCTGGGCACAGGAGACGGGAGGAACTCAGGTTTAATCTTTTCCTCTTGAGGAACTTTACCGTGACCACTTGTGAATTTGCCCACGGCGTCTTTGATTTGTGGCTGGTTCGGGGTTTTTCCTCCTTTCCCTGTTTCTGTTTCCCTTTATCTGAGTTTTCGCTGCTTCTCAAACTTCCTTTGTCTCACTTTCCAGACATTGTATTCAGGCACGGGAGCTGGTTCAAAGATAGGTGTGGGTTTCTTCTTCTGCTGGAGGAGGGTTGTGGTCAGCTTCCTCCTTCCTGTTTGGTCATGAGGTGTGTGGTGGTTGAGCTGGACGAGGTTGAGAAGTGGTTTTCTCTCTAGCCTCCTGTGCTGTAGTCTCAGAGTCTTCTGCTTTCCTCTGCACAGATGGATTTGTGAGGACCATAGACATGTAGATCTCCTCTGGATCGTCTGGAACTTCAAACCAGAAGCAGCCACTGGGTGATTTGGCCTACATGTTTTTACAGTCAGCTCCATTTTGACTTTTTCGATGTATTGAGTGTTGAATAAAGTGGTTTATAAGTTGTAGCAGTATATCTGACTCCAATCTAGAATAAACGTAAACCTTAATATGCAAAAATAAGCATAAACTTGTTCTTTACATTCAGAAACAGACACATCTAGTACACAATCAGGTTTAAAAGTGGTTTTAATAAAAAATCGCTTGTGGGTTAAAGCTGGGGTACCTGACTTTTTCGGTGTAAATTACTACATTTTGTGTTTTCCACCAAAGAGTATCTTGTAAAAGCTGCACATTGTGACAAAAATGTGACTTCTGTGTGCTGTATGCATCTAATAACAAAGCATTTTGTCTCGATGTAAGAGCTAAAAAGCAGCGCTCTGATTGGCTGTGCTTGGATGGTCCTCCCCAGTTTCACTTTGCTCTCTAAAAAAGGTGCGTTAAAGCTGTGCACAGGACCAAAAATGATGCGTGTGAATTGTTACGACATTTGTAAGAGCTAGGGATGAGTTACATAGATTTAAATTTTGGTTTTGCAGGGTGAAAATGAAGCACCCCAGCTTTAAATAATATTTTTGCTCTAATTGAATGTCTCTTTCCTCACTCCACTCGCACATCAATTCACTTGTAATGAGAAACCCGCTCTAATCTAATCAGAATTCAAATGTTGGTCCCTCTTTTGTTGTGCGGAGTTAAAAGAAAACAACTTGGTGTGCACTTTCTATTTTAACAAAGCGTCTAATGAGGGG